>CAUYQV010089743.1:0-12981 GCA_963574575.1 Galagoides demidoff
GTGTCTTGGCACCCCCACCACGTTAGTGAACTTGGCAGACTGAGGCTGGGCATGCATGCTGTCCTGACCCGCCCTGCCCCACATGCATTGGAGTATGTTGCTGTCCTACCAGAAAGACCTTGTCTCACCTGCTCGCAAGCCAGGAGGATAAGCCCTGGCGCTGTTACCCACCCAGGCTCCCTTGTGTCATCTTTTCTCTTTCCTGTCCTGCTCCCCAAGACTTCTCGTTTCTCCTGTTTTCTTGACTAACTAGCACACAGTAAAAGTGACTGTGTTCCTTGGTGTACACTTCTAACAGTTGTAATCCACACAGCCACAGGCAGGACATTGAAGAGATCTCCCACCCCATAAAATCCCTTGCGTTAGGCCAGGTGCAGTGGCTCATGTCTGTAATCCTAGCACTGTGGGAGGCTAAGGGGGGGGATTGCCTGAGCTCATGGGCTCAAGGCCAGCCTGAGCAAGACCGAGACCTGGTCTCTAAAAATAGGGAGGTGTTGTGATGGGCACCTGTAGTCCCATCTACTTGGGAGGCTGAGGCAAGAGAATCGCTTGCGCCCAGGAGTTTGAGGTTGTTGTGAGCTGTGATGCCACAGCACTGTACCAAGGGCAATAAAGTGAGACTCTGTCTCAAAAGAAATAAAAAATAAAAATAAATAAAATCCCTTGTGCTATCCTTCCATGGTCACACTGTCACCCCACAGTAACCCCTGACAACCCCTGATCTGTGCTGTCACCATACTTTTGTCCTTGGGAGCACACTGCATAGATGGAATCACAACATGTAACCTTTTTAGATTGGCTTCTGGCAATCAGCATATGTCTCACCAGATTCAACCAGGTTGTTCCCTTTCATTTCTGAGTGGCATTCCATGGATGACTACGGTTTGTGCCCCTATCCGTCCACTGAAGGTGGCTTCCAGCTTTTGGCTATCCCCAGCAAGGTTGCTCAAAACACTGGAATGTGGGTTTCTAAGTGACTGGCTATTTTCCCTTCTCTTGGGTAAATGCTCAGGAGAGTGGCTTCTGGGTCACATGGCAAGTACACCTTAAATTGTATCAGAAATGGCCAACCTGTTTTGCAGAGTACCTGTGCCATTCTGCCTTCCTGCCAGGAAGGGAGGAGTATCCCACTTCCCCTCCCTACTTTTCCTCACATACCTGGCCGTATCAGTGTGTTCGAGTCCTGTCCTTCTGATAAATAGGTTGGGGAACCCCTCCTGGTTTTAGTTTGCCTGTCCCTAATGGATAATGATGTTGAGCATCTTTTCCTGTGCTCATCCTCCATCTGTATATCCTCTTTGTGGACTGTCTATTGTCAATTTTTAAATTAGGTGTTTGTTTTCTTATTTTTGAATTTTTAAGAGTTATTTGTCCTAGTCAATTTTTTTTTGTTTTCTTTTGTTCTGTTTTGAGACAGAGTCTCACATTGTCACCCTGGATAGAGTGCCACAGCATCACAGCTCACAGCAACCTCAAAATCTTGGGCTCAAGCAATTCTCTTGCCTCAGCCTCCCAAGTAGCCGGGACTACAGGCACCCACCACAACACCCTGCCATATTTTTTGTTGCAGTTGTCATTGTTTTTTTAGCTGGCCTGGGCTGGGTTCAAACTCACCAGCCTTGGTGTATGCGGCTGCTTCCCCACCTACTGAGCTACGTGCACTGCCCTACTCAATGTTTTGATATGTGCCTTCCAAGTATTTTGTCCCAATCCATGGCTTATCTTTTGGTTCACTTCATTTTAATTTTGGGAAGGTTCAAATTTATAATTTCTTTCTTTTATTTCTCATATTAATGGTACCCTCTTGCTGAAGCCTGCTCTATGAAGGCTGTCCCTTCTTTCTCCTGGGAGTTCTTCCCTCCCTGCCAGGTTGGGGGCTGAGGCCGAAATGGCCATGTATGTGGTTGGTGGGGAGGGAGCTTATGAGGCTGCTTATCCCACAGGCAGTGAGGCAAGTCCCTTGGGCCTATGTAGGGCTTCTGGTACCCTCTGCACAGCTGGGCCTTGGGCCTTGGCCCTTCCCTGTCCTGCACAACCATGGCCTGCCTTACCAGCCTCCTCACTGTCACCTCTCCTGGTCACAGTGCTTGGTAGAGGTCACTTGGCCCACTTCCACTGGAACCCCATGTGCCTGGTGGGCTCAAGTGGGAGGGCACAGTGGTCTTGAGAGGCCTTCTGGGCTCCCTGACTCCCAAGCTGTACTACCCATGTATAGTGTGCATCCTTACTTTTACCTCCAAAATTTGGGCAAATAAGTGCACATTATACACGGCAAAATATGGTAAAATATGTTTAATGCAGAAAATATCTTGTGTGCAAAAAATATACATTAAGCAGCAAAGAAGATAAAAACAAAAACAGCAGCTTGACCTCACCTCCCAGAGGCAAGGGAACTTTTCTGCCTTTGTTCTCCGTCTTTTTTCTATCTACTTAATAGTTGAAATCATACTGTATACTCCAGTTTATAGCTTACCACTTACATCTCTCCCTATCCTTCTCTCTATCCATCCTTCTACCGTAGTTAATTTAACCAAGCACCCGTTAACTGAAGACACAGTTCAGAAGCTTAACTTAGGATTCCACTCCTAGCCAGTATGTAAACAGGTATAGCATTTTGAAAAAATGAGTTGGCAATGAAGTATATGTACTTAAGAATCTCAAAATGTCCCACCCTCTAGCCCAGTAATATGATTTCTGAAGTATTTCCTAAGAAAATAATAAAATGTATGGCAAAGATTTTTGTTTTTTGAGACAATCTCATTACGTCACCCTTGGTAGAGTGCCATGGTGTCACAACTCACAGTAACCTCAAACTCTTGGGTTAAGTGATTCTCCTGCCTCAGCCTCCCAAGTAGCTGGAACTACAGGGACCTGCCACAACGCCTGGCTATTTTTTTGTTGTGGTTGACATTGTTGATTTTAGCTGGCTGGGCTGGGTTTGAACCTGCCACCCTTGGTGTATGTGGCTGGTGCCATAACCACTGTGCTATGGGTGCTGAGCCTAAGGCAATAATTTTTATGTACAGAAATACATAGTGCAGCATCATTTAAAATCACAAAATACTAGCTACAACTAAATATTCTGTTTCAGAAATCAGAAGATAGTTTGATTAATACATTGGAAGAATATTTGGCATCAGTTAAACTTTATTGCAGTTTTTTTTGGCTGGGGCCAGGTTTGAACCTGCCACCTCTGGTATATGGGGCTGGCGCCCTACTCCTTGAGCCACAGGTACTGCCCTCAATTAAACTTTAAAAGATGTTTATAAAGACATATTAACATAGGAAAATGCTTATAACACAATATTAAAATAAAACAGGATGAATAATTATATGTACAGCATGATCTCAACTATTTGTATAAAATAAGGAGATAGAAAACATTACTAGCCATGGGTTATTATTAGTCTATTACTTACGATTGTCTGTCTTTTCCAAGTTTTCTATAATGAACACAAATTACTTTTATAATAAAAAAGAAAAGTTTATTTAAGGATTAAAAAGTTACATACAAGCCAGGGCCAGTGGATGATCTTGTCCAATCTTAAGGCAATGAATATAAACTGGAGAATGTTGACAGAACATAGGATTTCTAACTGAAAACGAAGAGAAGAATCAGTTAAGAAAAGTAGACATTTCATATGATACTGTAGTTATTTGGTTAAAACACGAAAAAAACAATGAAAATTATAATACAGTAAAACTTATTGTATAGTATTAATTATACTATGCTAATTGTATTACTAAATAGTATTATATTTAATATTATTTATTATGGTGCACAGAAACTCCTGATTTTCAGCACTAGAGGAGCACAGCAGTATTATGCCTAGGAGAAACGTGGCCTGTGTGGCCTCAACTCCTGCCTCATTTCTGCTCAGTGGCTGCCCTTCCCATTCTACAGCTTGAGGCCTGAACAAACTTCATGACCTTATTTCCAGACTCATTGGGAACAGAGGCAATCTGCAGTGAACTCCCCTAGCTTCCTTCCTGCTTCTACGAACAATATTCTCTATTTGTCCATCCTTGTATTTCCTTCTTCCATAGCCAGGACTCACCCCTGCATCTCACCCTTTCCCTTCTGGCTCCTCTGAGACCTTGTCACATCCAGCCATCAAGTATAGATTCTTTTTTTTTGAGACAGAGTCTCACCTTGTTGTCCCTAGTACAGTGCCATGGCATCATAGCTCATAGCAATCTCAGACACCTGGGCTCAAGTGATTCTCTTGCCTCAGCCTCTCAAGCCCTAGAGTTTGTGGTTGTTGTGATCTGTGATGCTACAGCACTCTTCTGAGGGTGACATAGTAAGAATCTGTCTCAAAAAAAAAAAAAAAGATTATTGAAAACCAGGAGGCAGCAGATCACATCACTCTGCAGCCTGCTAATGCTGTGGACTATTCCCTTCTGCTCACTCCTTTCCTCCTGACCTTCTAGGATCCCACCACACAGCATTGGTGCCTTCCAAACACTCTGATAATTCCTTCAGTCTCCTTCCCCCTCCCTTTTTTTTTTGCAGTTTTTTGGCCAGGGTTGGGTTTGAACCCACCACCTCCAGCATATGGAGTCAGTGTCCTACTCCTTTGAGCCACAGGTGCCGCCCCTCCTTTCCCCTCTTTAAATGATGATACTGCCCTGTCTCCCCACTAGGGAGATGGACAGATGGACAGACACAAACACACTTTCAGTCTCTCTACACTGGGGCTGGGAGAGAAGAAACTTCAGCCATACCCCTGGCTTACATTACCTCCCAGTGACTGGTTCTCAAATCCGTCTCCAATCTAGCCTTTCTGCTGTGCACCAAACCTAACTGTGCTCGTGCCACTTGGCTCACCTAGAGGCATCTCAAATGAAGCCAGTCTCAAAATGAGTTCATTGTAGCCTGCACCTTGAACCTTGTCCCTCCCTTTTCTATAGCCTCCCATTAAGGGACCACAACAGCTTTATTACCCAGAGCAGGAACCCAGGAAGCAACCTGAAGTCTTTTCTCCATACCCTCCTATCACTCATCAAATCCCATCCATTGTACCACCCAAACTTCTCTTAAACCCCAGCTCATCAGCAGCACCTCACTAGCCTCCTTACTGCTAAGCTCAGTGTGCCTTTGCTCCCAAATGTCCTCCAGGCTGCTCTTCATTCATCAGAATGGAAATCTGTGGCCTGGCATAAAGCTTCCCACAAGGTCTCACTCAGCTTACAGGGCATTTAATAATTTAATAATTCTTCCATAGACCCTAGGCCAAAAAAAAAAAACTAAAACAAAAACTAATGGTTCTACTGATTTAAGTAATTAGGTCTCAAATTAGTATTTCTGTCCTAAGTAGCCATTTGAAAAAATAATTCACCATAAGTCAAAAGAAAAATATTTTCATTCTTTTTTTTTTTTTTTTTTTTTTTTTACCCAGTTTGGCCGGGGGTGGGTCCGAACCCCCCATACTAAATGGGCCCCAGGCACCACCCAATATTTTCATTCTTAAATAGCCACAGCTAATTCCTAATGGTCTATGGATACCTGTCAGGTAGTGTACAATTTCCCAAACCTTGGAATTAGAAACAGCCCTTCCTCTCTTGTTACCTGTTGGGTGTCTTCAGCTATTATGTTCACACTGTACCAGTCTTTATTTTTCTCAACTAATGAAAACCCAGCTTCTTAAAGATATGATATCATTGAAAGGAATGTCATGTGACCTAAAAGTAAGACCATAAACTGTTCAAGCTAGTAATTTGTACAGTATGCCAACAAATGTTAAGTATCCTCATTTTCCCCCAAATGTTCATGATGACTTGCTGCCCTGTGAGTTTGCAGGGGTGCCCAGGGTACCTGGCACACTTTTTGAGGGTTGAGGGTGTGCTCCCTGCTCAGCCGAGGCCTTCTGTAGAGGCTTCCTTCCTCTTCAACTCCCGCAGCTCCTTCTATTCTACCATATGCTCCAGTCAGGTCAAAACAGCATAGTTCATGTAACTGACCGGTTTCTTCCTGCCTCTGAAAGTGCCTGAAAAATGCCATCTCCTCCCTCCCAACATAGGGCTTGCCGGCAGACCCCAACTACTGCTTCCCATCTCTGTGCAAGTCAACTCCCAGTCACCTTCTTCCCAATGTAGGCACTGTTCTTATGCCACAGAAGAGAAAACTCAACTCCCAGCATGTTGTTTCTTCCCTGCTAAGAATACCAAGAATGTGACTATATGAAAGACTAACTTTCTGTAACTCATGCCCAGTACAGTCCTAGTCCTTGTATAATTGTTCTGTGGCATCTATGAGGGACTGACTCCAGAACTCCCCATACCAAAATCTATAGGTGCTAAGTTCCTGATATAAAATGGGAATTGTAGGAAGAGTGAAAGTTGCCATCCTCCAAGCATAGTCCACCCCTACCTATTAGCCACACCCATACCATGGCCTTTCCACCAAGAGTCAAGGAATCCCTCTCCCTGTTCAAAGGCAAGACCTTCCTGGTGCTCGGGTCTCATTCCCTCTGGGTCCTACAGGGCCTTGCTCTATCACCATCCTCTCTTTGGGCACCTTCCCTTCAGGCCTGTACCTGGGGTCAAAGCTTATATGCCCGACCCACCCTCTGGCTCCTATGTTCCCTTCCAACCCAATTATAGTCTCTTTTCCCTGTACTTTATCCCTGTCTATTGGCTCTAGTTCTTCCCTCAACCCATTAGGACATTAGGCTTTAGGCCCTCAGCCTCTGTACTTGGCTTTGGAGTCAGGCTAACTGCAATGGAATCCTGACCCTGCCTCTTAATGTGTGGTCATGAACAAATTACCCTCTCTGGAAAACTACTGTACTTACTTCACAGGGCTGCAAATATGTCATAAGATACTACTGTATGTGATATGTCTGGCACACAGTATGTGGTCAATAAATGTTATCTGCAATTATTTTCATTACTAGTATTGGTACTACTCTCTTTTTTTTTTCTTTTAGAGACAGAGTCTCACTTTACTGCCCTCGGTAGAGTGCTGCGGTGTCACAGCTCACAGCAACCTCCAACTCCAGGGCTTAGGTGATTCTCTTGCCTCAGCCTCCCAAGCAGCTGGGACTACAGGTGCCTGCCACAATGCCCAGCTATTTTTTTGTTGCAGTTTGGCTGGGGCCAGGTTTTAACTCACCACCCTTGGTATATAGGGCCGGTGCCCTACCCACTGAGCCACAGATGATATTTTATTCATCTGTGTATCCCCTCTGCTTAGGCAAAAAAGGGTTGGCATATAGTAAATACTTCATAAATGTTTACTGAGTAAATGAATCAATGGGCACACTGGGATAAGCTACCCAGTGAGCAGGTGAGGAGTTAGATCATGGGGTCTGAGGTGCAGAGATAGTGTTTTGTATCAGCTTGGCTGAACTATAGTACCAAGTTACTCAATCAAACACTAAGCTAGGTGTTCCTGTGACGATACTGACTTTGAATAAAATACCCTCAATAGTGTGTGTGGCCCTTACCAAACCAGTTGAAATCCTTAACAGCAAACATTGAGGTTCTTTAGGGAAGAAGAAATTCTGCTTTAGGACTTCAGCATCAACTCTTGCCAGATCTCCAGTCTGCCCACCTGCCCTACAGATTTTAGACTTGTCAGCCCCACAATCATGGGAGCCAGTTCCTTAAAATAAATGTCTTTATCTTCATCTACCCTATTTGTTCTGTTCCTCTGGAAAAGCCTGACTGATGCAGGTGGACAGGGAAAACTGTGAAGCTAGAAGAAGGCTGATAGCCTGACTGAAAAGCTAATGTTCTAACTCAAGAAAAAGAAACGATTTCTGTCATCTTTTGTTACTTTATAACCCACAATCTAGGATTAATGATGAATCTCTTGCTAACGAAGGGGAAAAAATTGATATTCAAATAACTGATCAAAGATTTTGCTTTTGAAAATATTGTTAAATATGTGAAATCTCACCTCTAGTGATCTGTCATGTCGAAAGCCCCATACACAAGCTGCAACAGACACCGGGGAAACAAAGAATAGGGGCATGAAGACCAGTAGCCAGAAATGGCTTCCTCTCTCAATTCTGTCACAGACCAGAACTTCAAACATCAACAGGAGCAAGTGGATACCCACTGCAATCAACATGGCTTTAAATTCCACACATGTTTCTCCTTCTGCTCTAAAAAGGGATAGAAGAAGAAGAAGAAACAGTTCAGAATCTCCATTATCAGCAAGAAGTTGAAGGCCAATAACTTATGTTGATATTTTGAATTTTACTTGTAAATTTGACAGAAAGAAAAGGAAAATCAGATATAAAGCTAAGTTAAACTTAATCTTTACTAGGCAAACATCAAGAACTACTACATGCCAAGAAATGCATGTTACAACCAGACTTTTAATTCCTTAACTGTAGAAGGATATTCTCAGAAGTAATAGCCACAGTTATTATTTTCCATATAATGTACATAAACGGTTTTGTTGGTATCTTTAAATTCAACTACAAGAGTTACTGCAAAAATTATTCAAGCTGATTGCTTCTATTGCTAGAAACTGACAAATACCTTTTAAGTCTCATGATCTCCATCTCTCAATGAATTAAAAACCATACTACTCATATTTCATGCCACATTATAAAATAACTCTAGCTTTATGAACAAGTGTTGGTTATATTCCACCAATATATAGTAACTATTGTTAAGTGCTATTTTAAAATGTGAATAAAAAGTATAAATGTCTTTTTATTTTCCTTTCTATTCCATTAGGATAAACAACACCTGCAGAAAGAAAAGAACAGAAGAGTTAAAACTGTTCTTAAACTAAATCAGTTTAATTAAAGAGTTAAAAGTGTTCTTAAACTAAATCTGTTTAAGTCTCAAGCATGAACTTACTAGTTTAATAACTGAAAAATGGTAAGGCCACTAACCAGAAAAAGGCTTTCTGATGCATTGGAAAAGCCTTATAATGTTCTTTAAAACACATATGAACATTTAAGATATACATGGCACATTGGTGATAAATATTCCTGAGTTTAGGGTATAGAGAAAATGAGGTCAGAGGTTATCCTTATGGATCGAAAAGTACGGCATCAGTTACTGTTAACACTGGAACAACCACTTCTGCACATTCAGCACCCACCCACCAGACTCCTCAATTTGCTCAAAAAACCTAAAATCAAACCAACAGAGAAAAGATCAAATACCTTCTAAATATCGACCAATGGAACTTAAAAATGTTTAGTTAATTACTTCTACATTCTTTCAGAAACATTAGATAGCTGAAAATATCTCATAAAAATGAAAAGATGAACAGCCACATATGTCATCAGTCTTTCAAAAAAATCTAAGGCTCGGCACTTGTAGCTCAGCAGCTAAGGTGCCAGCCACATACACCAAGGCTGGCAGGTTCGAACCCAGCCTGGGCCAGCCAAATGACAATGACAACTACAACAAAAAAATAGCTGGGCATTGTGGCAGGCACCTGTAGTCCCAGCTACTTGGGAGGCTGAGGTAAGAGAATAGCTTAAACTCAAGAGTTTGAGGTTGCTGTGAGCTGTGACACCACAGCACTCTACCAAGGGTGACATAATTGAGACTCTGTTTCAAAAAAAAAAAAAAACCAAAAACCAAAAAACAAAAAACCAAATCTAAGAACTTTAAAATAGCTACACATGAATGTTCCTTATCTCCCAAGGCTCTCTGTGTAGTTGTTTTATAGTTCTTAGATATATATGTGATACATAGTTTATAGGATCTGAAATTTAACTTATTCTTAGAGGTCATAACCAAGAATTTTAAAACTTTTATGAGCAGCTCAATGTATCACCCCTTCTGTCCCTATCTGGCTACTGAACATTCCTGCACTACCCATCTTCCTGGTTAAGGTTTAGACTAGACTCCTCCTCTCAAGTCCCACCTTTTTCCTTTATGTAGTTTGACTCTCTGCAAGAGAGAAAGGAAACTCTCACAGGATCCAGCAACGCCAGGCACGAGGCAGCACACTGGACTGAGCCTGTTCCTAGGAATTTGGACCAGCTAAGGCATCCAAGAAAAACAGTAGGAGCTAGAGAAGGTAAGGTTACCCTACTCCCTTTCACCTAAAGACCCTGCTCTCCTTCTCAGCATGTGGCCCTCAACTTTCCTCATTCTCCAGTTCTGGTCTCAGGGACTCAGAGTCTCCTGGTCAAGCCACCATCCATACTGCTAAGAATCCTCAAACTCTGGGCCTAAGAGAGTGGTGAGACAAGCAAAGCCCCAATTCTAAAACTGAACTGCAGAAAGACAGATCCCTGATGACCAAAGCTAAAACTGTGAATGCCTCCTAAAAGCAAGGTGGTTTCATGCTCCTTAGTCTAGTACAGCATATAAATTTGTATTTTGGGTAAATTTCAGATTATAGAGGCATTTGTGGGCTGGCTGGGAACTTAACCATCCTGAATAAAACTGCTTTTGTAAGAAAATACATAACAAATACCTAATTTTCAAAAACAGAAAAGATGTCAGTTTGCTTGTACTTTAGTTCTTACAAAACATCAGGTATGTAGAAAAGGAAATAGTCCTTACTTTATTACAAGTAAGAAAAAGCAAGATATTGCTCTCTCAGGGTAGACATCAACGGGCCTTATAAAGCAGTATTACCGATATTGAGGATTCCGTGCCCAGACTCCAGTTCCAACTGAGGCTCCAACAATGACCATTAACTTCCAAAGCCATATTGGTGCAAAAACAGCCCAATAACTCCACTGAATGATGCCATCCAAACGAAGGGCCAGTAGCACGGAGAACAGCAGCAGACAGGCATAGATGAGGAATTTACTAGGAGAAAAATGAAATCATTAAAAAGGATTTACTTTTACAAACATGTGATACTAAAATGGGGAATAATAACAGCAACATTTTTCAACAACTAAAAAGAGTCATTAACTCAAAAATCATTTATTAAAAAGGTCTATGTAGAAGACATTCTGTACTGGGAGTAAGAGAAACTTTATTAATAAGACTAAATAAGCACCCTGCTTTTTTCCCAATTCTTTTAAAATTTTATTTTTTAAAATTCAGGTTAATACAAGGGCACAAATGATCAGGTTATATTATTTGTGTTTCTAAGGTACAGTTCAAGATGTAGTTGAGGCAGTTGAGCCCTTCATCTTGGGGGTGTGCTGTACACTCTTATAACGTGTCTATCACATGAGAGCTTACCCAATCCTCCTCCTTCCTCTCCTTTCTCTTTTCCCTCCTCCATCCCTTCTTGAATATACATTTGGTATTCTCTTGTATGGGTATGTAGTTGTTTTTCTTAGATTCATATTAGTATTGAGTACATCAGATACTTGCATTTCCATTCTTGTGATACTTTACTGAGAAGAATGTGTTTCGGGCGGTGCCTGTAGCTCAAAGGGGTAGAGCACTGACCCCATATGCCGGAGGTGGTGGGTTCAAACCCAGCCCTGGCCAAAAATTGCAAAAAAAAAGAAAGAAAGAAATGTGTTTCAACTCCATCCAGGTAAATAAATACAAAAGACATAAAGTCACCAACTTTTTCTTACAGCCAAATAGTATTCCATGGTATACATATACCACAGTTTATTAATCCATTCATGGGTTGATGGGTACTTTGGTTGCTTCCATGTTTTGGCAATTGTGAAATGAGCTGCAATAAATATTCTAATGCAAATGTCCCTGTGATAAAATGATTTAATGGCATTGTGAGATCAAATGGAATGTCTACATTTAGCTCTTTGAGGATTCTGCATACTTCTTTCCATGAAGGCTAATTGAGGCCAGGTGTGGTGGCTCATGCCTGTAATCTTAGCACTCTGGGTGGCTGAGGTGGGTGGGCTTCCCTGAGCTTAAGAGTTCAAGACCAGCGTGAGCTAGTGTGAGACCCTATCTCTACAAAAAAAAAAAAAAAGAAAAGAAAAGAAAATCTAGACACATTGTGGCAGGAAAAAAAGAAAATCTAGACATTGTGGCAGGCACCTGTAGTCCCAGCTACTTGGGAGGCTGAAGCAAGATAATCACTTGAGCCAAAGAGTTGGAGGTTGCTGTGAATTATGATGCCACGGCACTCTAACCAGGGATACAAAGTGAGATTCTGTCTCAGTAAAAAAGAAAGAAAGAAAATAAAAAAAAATTCAAACTAAAACAATTGAAAACAAAATTAAAATACAAAATGATACAAAAGGTTGTATTAGTTTGCAATCCTACCAACAGTGTAAAACAGTGTTCCCTTTTCTCCACATCCATGCCAACATTTGCAGCTTTGAGATTTTGAGAGTTGGACTATTCTCACTGGGATTAGGTGTATCTCAAGTGATTCTGATTTGCATTTCTTTGATGATTAGGGATGAGGAGCATTTTTCCATGTGTGTGCTGGCCATTCACCTATTTTCTTCAGAGAAGGTTCCGTCCATGTCTCTTGCCCAATAATAGATGGGTCATTTGCTTTTTGTGTTGATTTATTTGAGTTCTCTGTAGATTCTAGTCATCAACCCTTTGTCAGATTTGTAACTTACAAATATCTTTTCCCCTTCTGAAGGTTGTCTATTTGCTTTGATGGTTGTGTTCTTAGCTGTGCTGAGGCTTTTTAGCTTAATTAAATCTCATTTATTTTTGTTCATGTTGCCACTGCTGATGCTGTCTTCCTTATAAAATTTTTCCCATGATTTCCTCTAGAATTTTTATCATGTCATATCTTAGATTTAAATCTTTTATCCATAGTGAGTCAATTTTATTAGTGGTGCCTCAGTGTCTGTGGCTCAAGTGGCTAAGGTGCCAGCCACATACACCTAAGGTGGCGGGTTCAGATCCAGCCCGGGCCCACCAAACAACAATGATGGCTGCAACCAAAAAATAGCCGGGCGTTGTGGCGGGCACCTGTGGTCCCAGCTACTTGGGAGGCTGAGGCAAGAGACTCACTTGAGCCCAGGAGTTGGAGGTTGCTGTGAGCTGTGATGCCACAGCATTCTACCCAGGGGGATAGCTTGAGGCTCTGTCTCAAAAAAAAAAAATTATAAGTGGTAAGAAATGTGGGTTCAATTTCAGTCTTTT
>CAUYQV010089745.1:0-47386 GCA_963574575.1 Galagoides demidoff
CCACAGGTGCCCGCCACAACGCCCGGCCATTTTTTTTTGGTTGCAGCCATCATTGTTGTTTGGCGGGCCCGGGCTGGGGATTCGAACCCGCCACCTTAGGTGTACGTGGCTGGCGCCTTAGCCGATTGAGCCACAGGCGCCGAGCCCCCTGACTGTGATTTCAATTTGCATTTCTCTGATAATTAGTGACACTGAGCATTTTTTTTCATATGCTTTTTGGCCATTTGTATGCTTCTTTTGAAAAATATCTGTTCATGTCCTTTGCCCACTTTGTAACAGGGTTATTTGGGGTTGTTTTGGTTGTTGGTGTTGAGTTGTTTGACTTTTTTGTAAATTCTGGATAGTAGTCCTCTAACTGATTCATCATTTTCAAATATTTTCTCCTATTTTGCAAGTTGCCTGTTCACTCTGTTGATTATTTCTTTTGCTTTGCAGAAGCATTTTAGTTCAATTAAGTCCCATTTGTCTACTTTTGTTTTTGTTGCTTGTGCTGTGAGGTCTTAGCCACAAATTCTTTGCCCTAGACCAGTGTTTTTCAACCTTTTCTGCTCATGGCACACTTGAACCAATAGTTGAACTGCTGTGGCACATTTAAATTTTGTTGATCAAAAAAAGGGGGAGTAAAAAAAGAATATACTTACTGCGCTTTGAACTTCTTTTGAAAATAATTTAATTAATAATCTTTAAAAATTTGGGAGGCACACCTAAGATTGTCTAATTGCATATTGGCTGAAAATCACTGCCCTAGACCAATGTCCAAAGAGCTTTACCAAAGTTTCCTTTGGGTAAAGACTTGGGTCTTAACATTAAGTCTTTAATCCATCTCAAGTTGATTTCTGTATATGATGAGAGATAAGGGTTCAGTTTAATTATAATGCATATGGCAATCCAATTTTCCCAGCATCATTTATTAAAGGGATTTCCGAAACCCAGTGTACAGTTTAGCCAACTTTGTCAGAGATCAGTTGCCTATAGATAAATGGCTTTATTTCTTGGTCTTTATTCTGTTCCATTGAACTATGTGTCTATTTTTTATACCAGCACCATGCTGTGTTGGTTACTATAGCATTGTAGGTCAGGTAGAGTGATGTTACTTGCTCTGTTCTTTTTGCTTAGGATTGTTTTGGCTATTTGGCCTTCTGTTTAGTTCCATATGAATTTTAGAAGTGTTTTTTCTACTTCTGTGAAAAATGGCTTTGGTATTTTGGTGAGGATTGTATTGAATCTCTAGATATATTTGAGCAATGGGGCCATTTTACCAATATTAATTCTTCCAATCCCTGAACATGGAAATCTTTTTTTCATTTGTTTGTGTCATCTACAATTTCTTTCATGTGTTTTATAGTTTTCATCGATCTTTCATCTCTTTGGTTAAGTATACTCTTTGAGGTTTTTGTTTGTCTGTTTTGTTTTTGGTAACTGTTGTAAATGGGATTACCTTTCTGATTTAGTCTTAGTTTGATCATTTTTGGTGGATAGAAATACTACTGATTTTTGTACATTGATTTTGTATCTTAAAACTTTACTGAATTTATCAAATCTAAGAGTTTTTAAGTATAAGTAAGGATAAGATCATATTGTTAGGAAACAGAGTTGATTTTATTTCATCTTTTCTGATTTGGATGCCCTTTATTTCTTTCTCTTGTCTGATTGCTGTGGCTGGGACTTCTGGTACTATGTTGAATGGGAGTGGTGAAAGTGGACATTAGTCCAGTGCTTAGGGAAAATACTTTTAACTTACCCTATTCAATATGCTCTTGGCAGTGGGTTTGTCTTTTTTGACCTTTATTATTTGGATCTATGTTCTTTTTACCAAATGCTTTTTTGGTATTTATTGAGACAATCCTATGCTTTTATCTTTAATTGTTTATTTTAAATGCAGAATTTCTGACAGTTGTGATGCCTTCTTTTCAGATGTGAATGACACCATCATGTCCATTATTTCCAGGCAGTTCCTTTCCATTATCTCTAAAATCAACCACCTATCTACAAGAGGGCAGGAACTAATCATTTGAGAGCCCTCTGTTCACCAGGCACTCTGCCAGGGGCTTCTCCCACAAATACCTGCTCTGTCACACTCTCTCACGCACACATATTTACACACACAAACTGAAACACACATACACAAAATTTCTTTGATTCCCACAAAAATATAGCAAAGGTACACAGAGAAGAGAAACAAACCCCCAAATGGCTAACTACTGGAAGTTTCAAGTTAAACATGTGTAGTACTTAAACCTGTATCTATCTGACTCTGAAGCTATGAAGTTTCTATTATCTATGATGCTGCTGCTGCTTCCTGTGCCCAAACCGGGTGAATCAGGCATTTCACAGATGAATCCATCTCTCCTTGGTCTTGGAAGACTGCCAGGACTTCCAGTGTGTGTCAATAATGGTTTTTCTTCAACGACACTAAGAAGAAAAAGGCTATCATGCAGTCCTCTTCAGACTCAAATGTCACAGATGAATATCTGAGATGTGTAACGTCACTCTAACAGTTCATCTACTGAAAGGAGACTTTTTTATGACAGCATCCCTGGCACTGTCATGATTTCCCAATAAACTATAATTCACCTGATAAAAGCCTTAGTCTATAATCCAAGCCCACTGTAAACCCCAGATCCACTACTCACCTCCCAGATACGATGAGACATCAACTAAATTACCCATTGTCCTGCTAAGGAGCAGACTTTAATTTAACAGGAAACCTCGGGCAGCTGAGTTTCTGTCTTACTAGGGATGTTATAAATGGTGATAGCACATGCCTCGATTTAGCCAAATCATGTTGCAGCCCGGGAACTGAAAGTGACAGCATCTAAATTGTACAGCCCAACAAAGGATCATGTAGGATGTATACCACACGCATGGAAGGAAGCCTGAAGAGACCTAGCACCATTACTGTGTGGAGTAGAGGTCTCCCAACACATCTGGAGATCTGTCTGGGTAAGTGACCACATGGTCTTCCTGTGAGATTTATAAATCTGCCATAAGGTTAGCCTCTGGGGCACCTCCTAAGAGGTGCCATTCTCAGGAAATCCAGAACATGATTTACGGAAGAGTAGCCCCTCCAACGAGGTGGAGAGCCTCTGCAAAGTAAGAGACCAGAAATGCACCACAAATCACAGATTTGGTTTAGAATATAAATTAAAGACAACTGCAGTTGAAATAATTCTATAAATCACTGAAAAGATAGCACGATATAGCAAGACTCCACTCTGTCCTCTATACCTTAAGGTTAAAATCCAGGATGTTAATATCCATTAGCATGCTCAAGATGAGTTTAATATAAAGACACAAGCTGTACAATATATTCCTTTTGAATAACCTCCTTGTGACGCTGGCCTTAGTTCATAATGACCCTCACCTCTCAACTACACTGTAACTACAGCCCCACAGCCAGTCTCCCCATCTAGGTCCTTTCTGCCCCAGTTTCTCTTCTATACTGCTAGGCGAGTCCTTCTCTAAAGTGCACAGATAAGTATGCCTTCCTCCTCTTAAGAAAGCCGTTGACTATTGCCTGAAGGAGTCAGTTAAAATTCCCTAGCCTCATGGACAATGCTTCTCACAATCTTTCTCTCAAAATTACAAACTAACTTTCTAGTTCTTCCTCTAAACAAACTTATTCCCCTACCACATAATCTACCTTGGCATTTCAAGGGCACAAATACTCTTTTTTTTTTTTTTTTCCAGTTTTTGGCCTGAGCTAGGTTTGAACCCATCACCTCTGGCATATGGGGCCAGCATCCTACTCCTTTGAGCCATAGGTGCCACGCCACCAATATTCTTTTATAACTCTGCCTTGTGGACCTTGGCTTCTGTTCAAAAATTGCTCTTCTCTAATTATAAGCATAGATAATCATTATTCATACTTTAGACCCAACTGAAATACATTTCTTGTGAGAAGCTACATCTCATTCTCCCCTAATGAATCATTCTCTCCTTCAGGATCCCATAGGGTTTGGGAAACACCTATGGAAACACTTATCACAAGGCATTGTAATTACTTGTTCAAATGAATCTCCTCTGCAAAATCTGTGAATGTAGCAAGATGTGATTTCTGTCTCTTTCTCCTTTGTTTTATCCTGGCTTGCTTCTTGGCCTTTTGGCTAAGATCAAGTGTTGTATTACCCTGGGTACTTGGCATGAAGGAGGCAGATTACAAGAGTGGGTAGATTGTAAGAGAAGGAATGAATGAACAGACATAATGGTAGGATAAAATATAGTATAAGCAAATGCAGAAAAGAGCACGAACTGTGACAGAACAGGATAAGGTATAAATTAGTACCATTTATTTCTACTTAACGATAATCATTTTTCCAAAGTAATTTTATTTGAATGCTAAACCATAGTGATTTCCCACAGTGAAACAGATAATACATGAACAACTGATTTAACCAGAGGCAGGCCAGATTCACTTACCATAAGCCCATGATTCTTCAATATATTGAACTCTGACCACAGTCTAAATAGGTATCATCAAATTTTTTCCATGGTTGAAAGATAGTAAATAGTTTGAGCTTTCTGGGGTCTGTGATTCCTGTCATAACTATGCATCTTTGCCATTATGGGGCAGGGGAAGCCATAGGCAATATGTAAAAAATTAAACACGACCATATACAAATAAAACTTTATTTATGGGCAGTGAGATTTTATTTTATGTTATTTTCTTTTTATCCAAAATATTATTTGCTTGATTCCCTTTCAACTATTTAAAAATGCAAAAATATTCCTAGCTTCTGAGATGTGCAAAAACAGGTAGTAGGCAAAATATGAAATGTCCAATTTTGAATCAAAAGTTTAGTTTCCATACCAAACTAGAAGTACTATAATTAATCAAAGTATGCACCTAAACTATTGTCACACTTTTACCCTCTTTATGGTAGCTTGCTTGTGCCAGCCTGGAGAGCACATGGCAATGAAATCGTGGAAGGTATTCTCCACAGCTTCTTTTTTTTTTTTTTTTTTTTTGCGTTTAACAAGCTGACAAGTTTAATTTCCCTACAGCTTCATTGCCCAAATCACTTATTCTCCACAGCTTCTTAAGAATCGCATATATTTCCTTGCAGGATGTGGTTCAAAGTCTGGAATAAATGGTAGTCAATTGGTGCAAGGTCTGATAAATCCAGTGGATAACAGAGAGATTCCACGTACAGCCTCTGTAGTTTGAGCAATACATGGTCAAGCGTTGTCTTGCAAGATTAGCCTATCTCTATCAACCAATCTTGGCCGCTTAATGGCAAGCACCCTCATCATTTCATACAACTGGCTGCTCTAGACATCCATGGTAATCAACTGACCAGGTTTCATAAAATTGTAGTAGATGATACCGGACCTGGACCACCACCAAACTGATACCATGAGCTTTTTTTGAGGAATATTTGGTTTTGGACTCTGACTCAGTAATTTACCTTTTTTCAACCATTGTGCCAAATGCCTATGATTATTAAAAATAATCCATTTTTCACCACACATAATGGTATGGTGTAGAAATGGTTTGCCTTTGCCTTTATGTCATCACAGGAAACAAAGCCAAGCTTTGAGATGATTTTTCTTCTGGCACTCGTTTAATTCATGTGGAACTCATTTGTGCAGCTCCTTTACCTTGATGATTTGTCTCAAATGGTCCAATATTATTGGAATAGTAATGTCAGACTTTGCTGCTAATTCATACATAGGTTGAGATTGAATTCATTTCCACTACAACTTTCAGCTAATCATTAGCACCTTTGGTCTCAGGTCACTTACATGACCATTTTTATGATTAAATTCACTCAAATGAAGCTTCTCAAACTGTCAGTATGCTGTGCATTCATTAGCCACATCCTTCCCAAACACTTTACTAATGTTTCAAGCTATCTATGCTGCCACTAGTCTGCAACAGAACTCACATTTAAAACTAACACAGATTTTTGACTTATTCATGATGTCACAAAAATTGCTCTTAAAAACTTTTGAAAGATAATCACAAGCCAAAACATGAATTTGTAAGAATGAAGATGCATTTTCACAGTAAAAATAAAACAATAAGTTTCAAAGTGTGGCTGCCCATAGCTCAGTGGTCAGGGCACCAGCCACAAGCTCCAGAGCTGGGCCAGCTAAACCACACACACAAAAAATGCCAGGAATTGTGGCAGGCATCTGTAGTCCCAGCTCCTGGAGAAGCTGGGGCGAGAAAATCGCTTGAGCCTAAGAGTTTGAGGTTGCTGTGAGCTATGACACCATAGCACTCTACCAATGGTGACAAAGTGAGACTCAATAAAAAAAAGAAAAAATTTCAAAGTGAAATGTCAGAGATATCAACTATCAAATTAGTTCTTAAGGAAATTGGACATTTCATACTTAGTAACCTAATAGTTTTCAATCTGTGGTTTACATAAACTTAATAGAAGAAAACAGCCTTTGGCTGAAGTCCTATTCATTGTTTTGTTGAGTCTCTTTCCAATGTAGAAGGTTTTTGTCACTAGAAATAATAATTCCTTGAGAATTCCAAAGAATTGGAAAAAATCAAAAGCAAGAAGAATAATTTGTCATGTTGTATATATAGGCAATTTATCTGGCTTGGTATGTGGAACACGAAAGATGAAACACAATGCTAAATTATACCCCTTATCAAATAAACAACAGGCAGAATGTTACACCAAAAGATTGATCATGAAATTGACATTGACAGAATGACTATTTGATGAGAAATTCAAAATAATCCATACAACAATTTTTTTTGCCAAATGTTACAAACATTTCTTGATAAGATATACAGGTCTTCTTGATAAGATATACTACTTTCTAATAAACACAAGCCATGTTTTACTATCACAGCAAAATTATGAAAGGAAAAGTCATTTTAGAAAATTTTTTTATTTTTTTGTACTCCAGAAAATATAGCCCATGGGTAGCAACTCCATTACCATAGTTCAACTGTACACAAGTGCTGGATACAGTCTCTTAGAATGTCCAAAACACTTTAGGTGGCAAAGTATTTCCAAGTATTTATTACTTAATTAAAATCCATATCTCCCCTTCCAACTCCCAGTGGTATTAAAACAGCATTTTGTAAACAGTGAAAGTAAGACATTTATTATTTATTGAAGGTGACTGATATGATTAGTAAATGATAATGGGAAGGAGGGGCAAGGTTATTTTTTAAAGCAGATTAATCAATAAGTAGTATAAATAATTAATTAGATAGGTATTGTGAAAGTACTTTAAAGTGATAAACCATCAAGCTCCATTAATAAAGTTCATTTAGTATTTTCCAAAAAATTTTTAATACCTCCAAAAGTTTCTCAAGGAACATTAGGAACCATATTGAATGACAATTCATTTTAGAAGATGAGCTCTGTGAAGTTTAATGAAACTGTTGAAGGTCAAATGGCAAGTTACACTCTGGATTTCCTGGGACTGTGTTTGGCTCTTAAGATGTAGAGATGCTAGTACTTCTAAACTACATGACATTTTCTTGTGAAAAGAAAAGGACTGGTCCTTGGAAACCTTAACAGATGCCTGGGATTTTCAGGTACACAAATAACATAGAAGAAATCCTATTACCACAGTTATATTTTCAAAGGGGGAAGTAGGTGAAAAGCCCTGGTATTTGCTCCTTCATCTGTCTTTTTCCAACTTGTCTGAGCCACAGTATTTACAAACTGTCTTACACATTGTGTGTGCAGTTGTCTCCATTCCCTTGTACGATGATGAGCCCTTTCGACACAGACATATTTAAAAATACTTTTGATATATCAGTTTCCTCATCTGAAAATAACACATATAAACACACAGAAGATAATGAGCCCTTTGAACATAGACATATTTAAAAATGTTTTTGCTACATCAATTTCCTCATCTAAAAATAACATGTATAAAAGTAGTTACTTTGTTAGGTTGTATAAGGGTTATTTTAGAATGTGTGCACATAAAACATATTTTAGCATATAGCAAGTGTTCAATAAATATTAGCTCTAATTAAAGGTGCTCAATAAATACTTACTAAATAGAGAATTGATGAAAGAAAGAATAAATTGATGAATGAATGAATAGATAGCATTTTGGCATCTGACTCGCAAATTTTCACCTTTTAGAAATCTACCAAAGAATGCCATCAAGTCCCTGGGATGGGCAAGCAGTATTATAGAATTAAACATAAGAATATGTATATTCCTGTATACAATAGGAATGGGAATATATTGAGTTTGTCTCCTGTTAAACCCATTTCTCTACTCCAGCCATACTGGCATGGTCTGTTTGCTCCTTGAAGATGCCCATTCTCCTGCTTCTAACCTTTTCATGTGTTATTCCCTCTCCCTTCTCTCGGGTAACACATGCCAGATCTCTCACCTCCTATAGGTCATTACTAAAATGCCAGCCTTCTCAAGGATTGAGAGGAATCATTCTATTCCGATAATGCTGAATCATTCTATTCTTATAATGCTGAACCATTCTATTTGAAATCGTACACCCTTCCACACACACATCTGCACATTTCATATTCACCTGCCCTGTTCAGTTCTTTTCTCCACAGTACATATGAGTTCAGACAGTTAAGTTCATGAACTCATTCTAGAAAACGTGTTACACACCTCATTGCTGAATTATCGCTCCAGTCACCTTTGAAGTACTCCCCTTGGCCATTTGGTGGTCACAGTGATATTCAGCAGTGAGGTCTGCAGCAGTCTTTACAGGGTGAGTTCACAAGCTTAATCGTCAGATCTCATACAGCAACAACTCTGATGGCCATTCCAGAAAAGAGAGTACCAAAACTGCTATGAAGGGTGGACTAGGTGCTGGTGTCAGTGCACAGCTTCCCAGGGGAGGACTTTGAAGGTGACATAGCGACATTCGGCAATGAGGTTTGTGAACTTAATTATCTGACCTCCTATATCATCACTTGACAAATGAAAAGTCCCCTTCTTTTAACATAAATTTGTAACATAAATTCCATTTGTAACATAAATTCCATTATGTCTGAGTTTTTTATTTGCTTTATTTACTGCTTTGGAACATAAGCCCTTAGAACAATGTCCAGGACATAGTAGTGCTCAATGATATTTGCTGAATGGATAAATAAACCACACACACATACAATTTTAATATAAAGAACAAAGGCAGTAGGGCTTTGCCCACTGATTGCAAAACGTAGAATGGATGATATCTATGTTTCATTCATTGTGAGAGGCACCTAAGTGAATTACTAAGATGAGTGAGGGATTGGAGTTAATCAACTGGCATGGTGGGTTTCATCAGCATTATTTTCTTCTTTTCCAAAACTCGTATCTTGCTGAGTTCCTCTCACAGACAGCACATCTAAAATGGCAGTCCTAGCAACCAACACTCTGCAGGCAGAATTGCAGCTTAGTAAGAGCAACACTGACTTCAAGCTGTGCCCTTGTCCTCTACTCACATCTTTACAAATTCAGGCTGCTGATAAAGATTTAATGAAGGCCTCACTCTGTGACGGGTGCTGTGGAGGATTCAGAGGATTTGATGCACAGCTATGGACTTCCATAGAGAAGGAAGGGAATGATGTGAAAATGAAGAACGGACAACTAATGAAAAAAGATTTTCCGTAAGTTTGAAATGTTTGATTTCAAACAAAATACTGTGGTATTTTACTATGATTTATAAAGAAGGGAAGATAAACTTCTTCATTTTGGATGATTTGGAGGAAGAAATTTAGTGACCTGACATGAGTGATTTTGTATGATCTCTTGAGAAGTTTGCCTCTTATAATGAAAGTCAGAATAAAGCTGTAAGGCTTTGTGCTGGGTCCCTTTACCTATGCTCCCATATGATCCTTGTGATGACTTGGCAAGCTTGGCCATATGCTTCCTATTTTTACTGGGAAAACTAAGGCTCAGAAAGATTATGCAACTTGCCCAAGGTGCTCCTGAGTTGCCTGGTGGCACTGGCCTTGTCCTCAAGACCACAGAGGGTTGCACATGGTCATGGGCTGAATGTGCGGCTCAGCTTAGGTTTTGCAACACTCAAGAGTAACAATTACCAGACACCCACAGTGCATGTGGGGAAGGTACAGGGCTGTCTTGTCAGCAGGTGGCCTCCTCCTCAACCACACCTCCCATATTGGAGGGAAGCAGGCATTGGTTCTCCTCCAGACATGATGCTTCTATACAGTCATTGATTGTGGGCTCATGACATTTAGAAACTTTAGAATTGTAAGGAAAAATCAATGTGGGTGTGAGAAATACCCTTAAATTAAACCTATAAATTAACTCACTAACCACCTATTTATCAATGTTTACTCTCCTGACAGATGATGTCTCCACTAAGAAACGATCTCTAGTGGGAAGTCGTCTGCTCTAGCCCTGGGCACAGTGTGCCTAGTCTCTGGACACCCACAAAGGGAGTTGATATAATACATACTTCCCTAGATTTAGGCCTGGAGCCAGGAACCTGATTTTGAATTCTAGTTTAATATTCACATGCCAGAAATCTTCTGACCAGATCATTTTACTGTGTCCACATTCATACAATATGCAAGTAAAGGTAGAGATAATTTACCGTCCCTTCATGTTCCTAAGGCCTGAGCTGACAAAGTCCACACACTCCACAGAGGCTGGGCAAGCTTTGATGACCTGGGAAGCTTTCTTTCCAAGGAGCTCTTGATCTGATAAGACCCTTTTCCACTACTGTATTTCTTTTAAAAGAAGTGACCTCCAAAAAACGTGCTTTTAAAAACACCACCAAAAAGGAAAAAAAAAGCAATTAAGCTCAGGACTGCAGTAAACTATGGTAAAGGTGTGTGTCCATTGACCCCTGCTAGTGCTTAAATTGCTATCTCTCTTCTGCCTGTCAGACACATTTCAGGCTCTTATGATTACTGAGAGAAACCATCTCATCCAAAGAAACCCTGACTGTTCAGTCTGTTTGGTTTAGCAGGTGATCCCAGCAACTTCTGTTCAGTGTCCTTGTTATTTCAAATCACATTATAAACCAGCAGGAAACAAAATTACATTGGTTCATATAAGCATTTCAATTATCATTTCCATCGACATGCACCTTGCCTGTCTTGTTCATTTCCATCAGACCCTCACAGACTGTTTTCTTCCCTTCATTTATTACCCTGTAAAACCACTTTCTTGCCCTACCTTGCCCAGGATTGGCTCCATTCCTTCCCTTATCTCTTAGTTTCTCCTGCCCAACCTCCGGTAGATATGTAACATAGCATAGCCTCGGTGCTTAGTTTTTGTGTTTTTATTGGTTGGTATTTTTGATCCTTATCATGCATCCAATTTAAACTTCTACTAACTTGTTCAAATATTTCATTTTCAGAATTTATTCTGTATCTACAGTCTTGTTAAAGTATTAGGAGAGACTTGGGGGCAAAAAATAAATTTATCCCAATACATAGCTTGTAGCTTCATGCTGCCATCCCCAAACAAATGACAGCAATTTCTTTCTGAAATTGTTCTTTAATTTTTCAGTATGAGAAATATAATTTCTCAGCAAGCTATGTCCTCTTTACCTTTATTAACTTGAACATTTATGCCTAATTTACCTATTCCAGTCCTATCTTGGGCCCCAGGGAGAGTCCAAAGATAGTGCTTTATTCATCTGTGCCTGACCTGGTAGAGAAGTTGATGCATAGAGGGCCCAGGGCCACTGCCATGGTTGCAAGTGGCATATTCTCTTACCAGGGTCACTTCTACAGCTGCCTTGCCTCTACTTTGAATTTTCTTTGACCTTGCCTCTCTAGTGCAACCAGGATAACCTTCCCCATAGAAAATCTTATTTTTCTAGCTCCTCATTCAAAACTCTTCACTATTTCCCTTTGCCTACATGATAAATTCTAATCGTAAATATTCAATAAAGAATGAAAATAGATTCTCTAACAATACTTTTCTGTTATGACAGAGTCTAGATCGAAGACTATTAAGAAAATTCAATTTGTTGACTACCTTCAGTATACCTGGCACTGTGTTGCTCCCTTTAAAGAAAACATCTGCTTAATCCCTAATAATTCTGCAGAGTATTAATAACACATATGTAGTTGAGGAAAATGAAAGTGATCTTACAAGCAATGAGTAACCATATAAACTGATCAAAGTTAGTAAGCGTGGTCAAGATTCAAATCTTCCTTATGTTAAAATCTCTGCTCCTCTCCCTCTACAAACATGTTAGAAGGGGCAAGACAGAGTTAGCAGGTAATAAAATGAGCTAGATAAAAGATGGTTAAAATCACACAGAGAAAGAAATGTGAATTAATACTGAATGAAAGTCAGCTAAGATATTAACCATAAAAACTTTTTATGTCTGTTGGGTGCATGTCTGATGTGATTTCATGGAGAGGGCTAAAATCCAGAGAGTGCATTGATCTAACTGAATGTGAAATAGAGAAGCAGTTCAGGTTTTGAACTTAGAAAGGTGGTATTGACTGATCACAGTAGGTGTAACCCTTACCTTGAAGTAAGACAGAAGATAATGCTGGGACGGTAGCTGGAGGATTAAGCTGTGAGAACAGTGGAAGTTGAGGGGACTATTGGGAAGATAATACAGGTGGAACTAAATAAAAATAGTCAAAAAAGGGCCAGTAGTACAAACGCAGAGTCTGACATAACTTTAAAGCAAAGACTAAGAGCCAATTTGTTCTATTGGTGGGTGGGTCCGCAGGTTTTCATTTACTATTATGCTCCTTTAATACAGACATATGCTTTGTATATGCTCTATATACTTACATACTTCAGAATTTACAATGAAATAAAAGACAGATGGACAACTTTTAACATGGAGGTAAGGGAAGTTTGCAAAATTCAATGTCCAATACCTGTATCAGAATAGAAAGCTGAGAATGAAGGTGGGATCCAAAAAGATTGGATAGGCAGGCCAAAGAGACAGAAAAATCAGAAAAGAGTCATTAGGTAAGGCAGGTGGGGGGTAAGGCAGACTGGCTGTCATTGGAGCTGCCAATGTTTCACATCTATGTGCTCTGTGAGGCATTCCGTAATGTTAATACTTAAAGTGATCTGATACCATTCATGAATAAGGATGGAGGAAATTACTAGAGGCAGGGAACCACCTGGGAGGCTTTTACTGTGTTTGAGTACAAACTGAGGTGTTGAGGACCAGGACTAGAATAGTTGATGAGAGAGTGGAAAGAAATGAACTGAGGCCTCTATTGTAAAGGGATAAATAATAGCGAGTACAAATAGAAGAAGAAAGAACTTACGAAAAACCACACTCAAGGTTTTCCTCTCTAGTTAACTCTTCTCCTTTCATTGATCTTCTCATATTTAATCTGCCAACGAAGCCAAAAGAATTCTCCCTTGGTGGGAGTAATGCAGAGGAATAAAGATGTGGAGGTGCCAGAGCTAAGACACAATGAGATTTCCTCAGTATCACTAGCTTGGTTTAAATCAGACATGCAATTCTAGTCCAGTTCAAAAATCTCAGAACAATAGCTCCATTGGCTGCTGTTGAAGTGCAAAATAATTGTTTACTGAACAGCTATGTGTTGGTATGCTGAAAAATAGTTTAGAGTAATGAATAAAATGAACTTGGTCCATGGTAGGACAGTTCCCCTGGACTGATGCTGCCTGCAGGTTTGCCATAGCATCACTTCTCAGTAATTCTGTAGTACATTAAACTGAATGATGAATCTCTGGTTGAGTCTCTTTACTAAAGAGCCTTCATCAGGCTGTCTCCTACCACCACCCATGGTGTGTGTTCCAGGTAATACAAACACATTTTTATATAAGCCTGCATAAAACAAGAAAAGTAAATATATGTAATATTATGATAGACTATTGGTATTCCCAAATAACCACTGCCTTCCCTGCGTGAGGAATACTCCTTCCTGCCCCATTCACATTGGGCTTGACCATGTGGTTTGTTTTGGTCAATGAAATGCGAGCAGAAGCGGCATATGCAGTTTTGACTAAAAGCTTTAAGATTCATCATATAGTCCCATCTTTGTTGTTTTTATCTGTCTTATGACTTTCATGTCCACTGTAGGGCCATTTCTTCAGCTTGGGTCCCAGAACAATGACCCATAATGGACATGAAACACACACGACATGGATACTTTTTGTGTTACGAGCCATTACAATTCTGGATAAACTTGTCTGTGCTGACCGAAATGAGGATTAATTGCAAATCCACTTTTACATTATTCTTAGATATAGAGAAGCATCATGATGAAGTGAAAAGACCATGGGTTTAACTGCTAAAGAGGACTACGTATTAATCATGCTTTAACTACTTAAGCCTAGTTGACTTAGTCGTTACTTAACCTTTCTAAATCCTAGATTCCTTTCCAGTCCCAAAGTTAATAATAATCCTTCCTTTCAGAAGGGTTCTTGAAGATGAAAAGGTATCACATGATGTGTATTTTGTACAAATAAGACCCCCGATAAGTATTGCTTAAATCAAAAGACACATAAATATGTTTATTACTTATGGCAAAAGTGATCACATTCTCCATACTCAAATTTGGGACATGCCATTAAAAATGGATGGAATAAAATATTCTAATGTAGGTCTATGTCAGAATGTATAGTCTTTTAATTTATAACATAAGCCCAAATAAAGGATTTGAGGCTAAGAAGATAAGATAGCAATATTACATGAAAGAGACTTGCATTGAAGTTGGGTAACTGATATTCACACGGGATCCATTAGTGAAAAGCACATAATATACGTAGTACGCAAATATCACACATTAATGACTTACCTTGTATTCAGCGCTTTGGACGTGTTGGATACTATACTTAGTGTTATTTATTCTTAAATTTTTCTTTGCCTCTTATCATCTTCATTTTACAGATAAGGGCACTGGGGCTTAGAGAGAGAAAGTCTAAATGAAATTTGACAGCAGGTCTCATTTACTTTTTGTTTAGCAGGTGGAAAAACTCAAATGAACAGGTACAAGCCATTGCAAAAGGAACAGGTTCGTTTTGGTTTTCAGTTGCTTGATCTAAGTTTATCTTCCAGCTGAGAAGCAAACTCGTGTCACCTTGTGAAATCAGGCAAAACAGAAGTGTTCCTACACGTCTCAAGTAATTCCAGTATGCAAAGTACCTGCCTTTACCCTTCATACTGGTAACATTCAGCTGGGTCAGGAGGCAGAAGCTAGGGTGCCCAAGATTTAAATATAGGATGCTCTGACTAACTGTATAACTGTATAAATAAGAAGAAAGTGGTAATAAGCAAACACATTAATTAGTTAATATTGGTTTCTTAGAGAAAACCAACATAATTTGCAGACCTTTGTTTTTTAATTTATAAGACCATATTTATCCTGGCTGCACTTTCAAAAAACACCTCTTAATGAAATACTAGAATATTTGGAACAAATAGCAATACAGTTATATTTTAAACTTTCAGAGTTTTGCAATATTAAAAAATGACAATGAAAAATTTAAGAGACCTTGAACTGAAAAACTGAAATTCACATCAATGACAATGGAGCAATTCTCTCTCTCTCTGTCCTTCTCTGTCTCCCTCTTTTCCCAGTATTGAAAAAAAAATCACTCCATAGCACATTTTAAAGAACAAAAAAAGGGCAACATATCTCCTAAGAAAACTCTTCTGTCTTTGGAAATATGCATTTCTAGGAGTTGCACAGGTGCAGAATTCTGATGTGTCTGAATATAAAAGCTACCCAGATGTCCACATTTGCTTCTAACTCTATGGAGGCCAGCAGAACAAGAAGATAGATCATTTAGAGAATGTCAAATCAGATTATTTAAGAGAGAGGCCAGAGATTAGACCTGTTTGGGGCATATATATATTTATGTGTGTGTGTGTGTGTGAATTTCTATGCTACCTATTGCTCATATGTGTATCTGATGCTTATCAATTCACCCCTCTTCCAAGGTCTTCACTGAACAGTGAAAAGCAGAAAGGAATGAGTCACCTATGTCTCAAAAGTACATTCCAAAGATTATTATCTCTATTTTGTATTTTTGAGACCTGTGTGAGGGAGAATATAACGATTCAACATCTTATTCAAAATCATACAGCAAGTCAGTTAAGAAATAAAAGTCATAAATCTAAACTGACTTCAAACTTATGTTCTGTTCACTTTACAATGAACAATTGTAGGATTAAAAAGATCCTGACTCTGAATTAGGTCTTTGGCAGTTTACTGTTCTACTAATTCCACCCTGTTTGGGTGGAATCTCTACTCTTTATCTATACCTGCCTTTACTACCTCATTTAATAATCTACCCCCATCCAGTGTCTCTGAATAGAAGCCAAACTCATATTTAATTAAGTTTGTCCTCATAGACAAAAGTTTAACTGTTTTTAAAATGCAGTTTCATGGGATGTACTGTAGTTAATAAAGCAAACATCAGGACTGCCAGCTCTCAGAGGGTTTTCAATTAAGTTCAGAAAACAGAGCTCAAAGTTATTAATTCAACAATTAATTAAGGACCTCTTCAATGCCAGGTACTGTTCGAACTTTAATAAATGTAGAGAAAAAGTGTTTTGATTGTGCAAAATCTGTCCTAGGCACAGGAGAAGTAAATGTATGTATTTAGATGTAAATAAAATGTATTTGCCAACTTTGACCTATTCCGTGCATGAAAAGAGGAATTTTGGATTCTTCCCTTCCTCTCTCTCCCTTTTTAAAGTCTATTGTAAGCCTGTATAAACTTTGTCAAAAACAACAATTCCAGCTGAGAGGGAGATAGCTAAGAGGGAGAAGCCAAACAAAATAAGTTTATAACTGCTGGTCAGACCCAGGCTCATACCAAATAATGCATTACTTTAAACAATCAAGTTCTGGAAGTTGGATTTAGACTCTGAAATAGAAAATCTGGTCTTCTGAATTAAAATACATTTTAAATGAGATAAAAAAGAAATCTTTTAGAGTAGGACAAGGAAAAGCCTGACTCCTTCTGAAGTCTTAGGACTGGCCATTCTGTTCTTTTAAATGGTTAAAAACTTAAGTGCAACATAAAACAGGGACAACTCAAGGTACGCAGCAAGGAAACATGCTCAGGATTCTAGCAGAATAAGAGGGGGACAACAAACACAACCAATTTTTTATTCAACCCTGGGATTATGCTATTTATGAATCACTGTACTGAACTGTGTACGTATTTATGTTATTCACAGGCCTAAAATTGAAACCTAAATACTCTGCTGATAGTAAATGTCTTAAGCTTACTAAGCTGCTGAAGTTAGGCCCTCTAGAAAGCAATTTCTCCCCAGTTTGGATTATATCCATAACATTTAACACAAGTAATTAAATTGCTAATAGCAATTTTGCTCAGCAATTTCTCCCAACTTTTACTGTCTGCATCCAAAAGCCTCAGTGCCATGATACCACCTAAAGATGAAGCACAAGAACTGTGTGTGACTATAAAGCATGCACTTGGGCTTCTTCCATGACCTGGCAATTATGAATTTGGCTGCAATAAACCATCTGATACAAATATCTTTGTTGTAGTGTGCTTTTTGGTCTTCTAGATATATCCCTAGTAAAGGAATTACAGGATCAAATGGCAGGTCTATTTTTGGTTCTCTAGATGTCTTTCCAAAATGTATTAGTTTGCAATCCCACCAACAGTGTAGAAGTGTTCCCTTTTCTCTACAACCACACCAGCATCTGTGATTTTGGGATAATGTACACTATGGAATACTATGCAGCCCTAAAGAAGGATGGAGACTTTTCCTCCTTCATGTTTACATGGATGGAGCTGGAAAATATTCTTCTTATCAAAGTATCTCAAGAATGGAAGAAAAAGTATCCAAAGTACTCAGCCTTACTATGAAGCTAATTTATAGCTTTCATAGGAAAGCTATAACCCAATTATAGCCCAAGAATATGGGGAAGGGGAGAAGGAGAGCAAGGGAGGGAGGATGATTGATGGAGGGAGGGTGATTGGTGGGATCACATCTATGATTTATCTTTTAAGGGTACATGTGAATCTTACTAAATGAAGAATATAAATGTCTTAACACAATAAGTAAGAAAATGACATGAAGGCTATGTTAACCAGTTTGATGAGAATATTTCAAATTGCATATAAAAATAGCACACTGTACCCCATGATACTATCAATGTACACAGCTATGATCTAATAAAAAATAAATAAATAAAGCATGCACTTTGCTGAATTGGGATATTGGACTGTGCTTTCTAATAAGCTGAAGTTACACTTTGCAAAATGTACTATAGAAGAATTTTATAAATTTCCTCTCATTGAATCCTTTCTCCCAAAGAAGATAATTGAAAGTTTTCTCTTATTTAGTGAAAGCTAAAGTGAAAAAAAGAAGAATTTATGATTGATTCTCCTCTGTGCCACAGAGAGCCCCAGTCCTTTGCTTTGTCAGAACCTGAAGGTAGGGACCTTACTGAGGTAGTGAACTCGCATCAGTGGACAAAGGCAACAGAAAGTGAACACCAAGATCAAGTTTCAGGGCTGGGCACGCTCGCCCATGCCTATAATCCTAACACTCTGAGATAGATGGATTGCCTGAGCAAGAGCAAGACTTGTCTGTTAAAAAAAAATAATAATAATAGCCAGGCATTGTGGCAGGCTCCTGTAGTCCTGTAGTTCCAGACAATTGCCTGAGCCCAAGAATTTGAGGTTATTGTGAGCTATGACTCCAGGGCACTCTAACGAGGTGATTAAAAAAAAAAAAAAAAAAGACCAAGTTTCACTTCAGCTGGATTCGTATTTACTGTTTGACTGATAAGAAATGGAATGGAAACTGCCATTTGTCTCAGCCCCACAATGGCTCAGCTATTACTCTACATTCTATGTAGGACAGGGACTCAGACACTCCAGCCTTGCACAGTGACACTGTTACCTCCTTAATATTATTCAGCTTCTCTGAGCCTCTTATTTTTCTCATCTTTAAAAAGGGACAAATTATTTTTACCTTAGAGGGTCGTTATGATGCCAAACTAAGATAATGGAAGGTCAGTTCAGATCTAAAACAGCTAACCCTTGTGATCTCCTGGATTAAGGAGAATATTGCATTGGCTTGGCACCTGTAGCGCAGTGGTTATGGCACCTGCAGCGCAGTGGTTATGGCACCTGCCACATACACAGAGGCTGGCAGGTTTGAACACAGCCCAGGCCACCTAAACAACAATGACAACCACAACAAAAAATCAGCCAGGTATACCAGGCGGCTGTAGTCCCAGCTACTTAGGAGGCTGAGGCAAGAGAATAGCTTAAGCCCAAGAGTTTGAGGTTGCTGTGAACTGTAACGCTACAGCCCTCTACCAAGAGTGACATAGTGAGATTCTGTCTCAAAAATAAAATAAAATAAAATAAAATAAATAAATAAATAAATAAATATATATATATATTGCATTTCACTTCACTTCCTGAAGTCAAATGGCTTTTTAAAGGACTATAAATTTCTCAGTGACCACATGCATAGTTGTGTTAAGTTATGTACATACTTACAAAGTAGGGCATAAAGGGGTCAGGGCAGGTAGGCAGTCCTACATTATAATTTTTTAGGCTGGCTTTTTGACAGATATAAATATAGGTAACTTATTTAAATTTTCTAAGACCAAGTTTCCTCATCTATAAAATAGGGATAATAATAGCATTTTCTTCATAGGGCTGAATATAACTTGGGGACCAATTTATATAATGCACATAAAGAGTTTAACGTGATAATCTGGGAACTGTGCGATAAATGTTATACTTATGTCGTGATTTGCCCTAGAATATACAGTTATTTGACACTAAAGCTTGGCTGGGAAGCAGCCCTCTATTTAAAAGGCTATTCCACCAAATACAGTTTAATGATATATATAAGTAATGTAAAGAACTGTGAAAATAAGATAATTCTGTAAATCATAGTAAAGAGTGATCTAAACTAATGTCAGGTTATCTCTTCCCCCATTTTTTCCCCAGAAAAAAAAAAATAAATAACAAACAATGCCAATGTCCTTAAACTTCTCCAGATGCACAAATCATCTTTGCTACTGAAATAGAGTATTAGAAGGACAGTACGACAGCACAGCCTGAGAACAAAGAGGATAGGAGACAGGAACTCTGAGGTTAAAAACCCAGCTCTTTTTGATTCATTCCTTGAGACAGTTACTCGGTCCCTTTAAGTTCATTTTCTCATTATCTTCGTAAAATATAAAGGATTTTTACAAGACTTCAGTAAGGGAATTGGTAATTAGTAATTGTTTCAGGGAGTCTGAAAATATAGACTACTATAAAATATTCAATGTATAAGCCAGAGATTTGCCAATAACTTTAATCTGCATTTTGTGTTGTATGTGCAGTATTGCACGGTTCATGCTGGAAGGAAACTGGGGGGCAGAAGTGGGGGGAAATAGTATTTGAATGTTGATAATGCCAGTTACTGTGCTTTATTTAACTGCCATTTCGATCTCAGGGACTAGGATACAGTCTTCATTTGATAAACCAGAAAGCTGGGGCTCAGAAAGATTAAAAAAATTATCCAAGGACACCTATGTACTATGTCTGATGAAGATCAATGCCCTGTCCTTTCATCGTACTACTCTAACAGTCCATTCGTTTCTTTAATACTTTTTCTACGCTAGAGATTACCCTGACTTGAGGTCACCCCAAAGAAGGAATACAGCTTTTGCCCTCAATGATCTCAGGAGCAAACTATACAAAATTCCATCTGGCCTTATGTGCAGTGCTGTTTGCAGTGTAAGAGGTACTGTACTGACAATATAGACTTCTAGGCCAGAACACTGATTTTATTTTTGTTGTTAAAAATCCACAGTATTTTTAATGATGTCATATACAGAACTTTCAAATAAATACTTATACCCAGTGTCCATAAAAATTACATTTCCTTGAAAGTATATGATTATGAATATATTGCCTACATATATAAAGATACATATTTAAATCATATATTTAATTTAACAAATAAAATTTTTTCAAATAGGAAGTTTGGAAAGGAATAATCTAAAATGTACATTTGCTGGAATGAGCAGGTTCCTAGAATTTTATTTAGTATAGTCTTGAAGTTCCTGAATTTAAATGGAGAATAATTCAAATATTGTGTAAAGATGATGATTCAAATAAGGAAGATCACTGAATATATGAATTTGAAGACACTGGTGGAAAGATACAAAATCTTAAATCAAAATAAGAATATTTTGCAAGCCCTGCCAGTTCCCCCTAGATAGCTCCCAGTGCCAAAGAGCTCCCTCTCATTAAAAGCTGGCATAAATCTCGACCTACTCACTTTACATTTGTAATCAGACTCAGACAGACAGAAAGAGGCAAAAAAGTCCAATTCCTTTGTGATTTCATGAATCATCAGACAAATGTGCTGAGTGAAGAAGGAAGGTAGAGCACTGCCCACTGCTGCAGGAACTGTCCACTAAGTAAAGCATAGGGGCATTCAAGGGAGCCCTAATATAACACAGAGTGTAATGTCAGTGAATTAATCAAAGGGATAATAAATGTAACAATGAATATATTATTTCTCAAACCTCATGCAGCAGCAACATAAAGGTCTCACGGATGCATATAGAATAGTGGTTCTCAAAGTGTGGATTCCAGACAGGCATCAACAGCAACACCACCTGGGCTTATGAGGAATGCAAACACTCAGGCTACATGCCAGACCTACTGATTCAGAAACTGAGTCAGCGTGCTGTTTGTTCCTTAATTACCTTCATGTGATTTTCATGCATGTCAAAGTTTGATACCACTAATCTGCGTAGACTATTTACACACAGATGCAAAGGGAAGTCTAGTTAGTGATTAACTTGAGTATCTTTTAAAATTGGGAAATAAAAGGAAGTGATACAACTGAGCTCCTATTATGATGCAGATACCCAGAACTTCACTTAATTCCCATGATTTCATTAGGCACATGTTGGAATGCTCTATACCTCAAATTACTATGGCGTGAGTCTCCATGGTATTCACTGTTAATAAAGAGCCTCCCTCAAAGTGCTCTCCAACTGTTACTGGTAACCCCCAGGATGAAGTTATATGTGCTTGGGAACAGGTTTCTTTAACCAATGACTCATACTGGGCATCAAATTATATACATTAAGGGAGAAGACTCTATCTCCATCTATTTTATCCCAAACACAAAACAGATTAAATGACTAAAATAAAAAGGAGGATACCATGCCATATGTATCAGACAGACAAAAATCTTTTAAGTGTTGGTAGGGATGCAGGGAAACCTGTATTTTGGTGTTGGAATTGTTCATTGATAGAACCACTGGGGAAGCAACTTGGCAATGTGTTCTGAAGTTGAACATGCACATACCTGCTGCCCAGTAATTTCTTTTTTATGTATAATCTCTAGAAAATCTGGCACAATCTCACAAATTGTCTAAACAAGTGTTCAGTGTGAAATTGTTCATACTAGCAAAAATTGGAAATAATCAGTAGGGGGATAAACAAACTGTTTATTCATTTGTGGCAATGCTATGTTGCAATAGAAATGATCACATAAGGATAAATACCACATTCTACCATTTGCATGAAGTTTTCAAACCCATAAAATAGCATCTTATATTGTTTATGGATGTACAAGGGCTGTCTGGAAAGTATCCAGACATGTCATATGAAAAATAGAGACATGCACGGCTGGGTACAATACTTTCCAGACAACTCTCATATATGTATGTAGAAAAATTAAGACTAGAATCAGTATGATGCATAATGATATTAAGACCAGGATTACCTTTGGGTAGGAAAGAAGGAGAAAGGGATGAGGGGATCCAGCTTTTGCTGTGTCTGTTTTGTTTCCTGGAAGTGATGTTGGGAAAGAAATGAAAAATATTAACACTTGTTAGCTCTGTGTCCTAAGTATCCAGGTGAGAACTGTGGCGTTTGCCATGTTTCTTTATATACTTGCAATATTGGATAATTTTAAAAAACATTAATTGAAATATCATATGTCAATTTTGAAATAATAGTACTTTGAAAACTTAAAAAATACTCGGATAACAATGGGTATAAGTTCCCAACTTGTTCATCCGTCTTGTTTACCTGTTTTGTATTGACAACAAAAGTGCACCTAGTGGATGGTAGGTCACCACGAATATTTAATTTATGAAAAAATGGGATTATATTTTTAAATAAATCAAAAATTTTTGAAAAAATTATCTTTTTAATTACATCACACACTACAAAACAATTTTATTTTTTCACATTCCTGTATAGTCTTTTCCAATATGGACATTATTTTATAGTCTAATAAAAGTACATATATAATTTTATCATTTATTACTTAATATTATGTCATAAATTCCATTTCTTGTTCTAGTCTTTGCTCTTTCTAAGAAAATTCTCATTTGCTACATCATAATTTACTTACTGCCTCTTTAGCTATTTCTAATTTTTTACTATGACAGATAATATTGAAATAATAATAATAATTCCTATATTGCTATAAGAATAGTCTGTGCTTATAGCTTTATGTTAAAAAATTCTAAAGATAAACTTCTAAAACTGAGATTTCTGGGTCAATGAAGCTTGAATATCCTTATGACTATTTTCATCTACTATATTCTGAAAATATTATACACATTTACATTGCCACCACTAGAGTACTAGTATAAGGCAGCATCCCTTCCTTTACCTATTAATCTTGACTCCTAGTCTTAGCATCATAGAATTGGGAGGGACATCCAAGGGTCCAATACAGGACATTCACTGGATTTCTGCTGCAACTGGGCATTATTCTAAATACTTAACTTGAATTATCTCTGTTTCTCATAACAATACTGTTTAGTAGACAATTTATTGATATAAATAAATTATTATTTTTACAGAGACCATGAATAGTAATAGGAGGATCGAAATAAGGTCCTTGAGGTTTGCAGTAGAAGAGCAATATCCAGTACTCCTGAAGCCATGGGATCATTAAGGGGCAGGGGTTGTGATGAATGTCTGTACAGATATTTGTGTGCATATGTATCCATACATGTATATATAGACTCTACCTATTTTTCTATAATTTCCACTACCAGTTGCATGCTCTAACACAAACATAGCAAAAATTGGCCAAGATATTTAAGTGGCAGGGTTCTCAGAGGTACAGGTAGGCACATTCTTACCAGTTATGTGTAATGTCATAGTTAAGAATGTTGTTCAATGGGTGTACAGTTTCAGTTAAGCAAGATAGATCCTGCACACGAGGTCAGACAAGTTCACAAACTCATCCTAGAAAAAGTGCCACATACCTCATTGCTGAATATCACTATGGTCACCTTCAAAGTACTCCCCTTGGCTGTCTGGTGATTGTAGGGATACTCAGCAGTGATGTATGTAGCACTTTTTCTAGGATGAGTTCATGAACTTAATCGTATATCTGATAGAGGTGATAGTTAATAGTATTATATTTTACACTGAAAAATTTGTGTGAAGATGATAGAGCTCAAAGTTAGTGTTCTTACCATAAAAAAAGGAGAGGAGCCAGGAAAAGGTCTTGGAGGTGATGGACTATTTATTACCTTGATTGTGGTAAAGGCTTAATGGGTGTAGGCATATGTTCAAGCCCATCAAACTGTATATGTATATATGTTAAATACGTGTAGTTGTTATATACAACCATACCAGCCACACATCAATAATAATGATGTTTAAAAAAACAAATAATTTGAAATCAGATCTTTCCTAAATTCTCATTCTAGCCCTTACTCCCTGTAACTTACTCTGAAGGTAACTTGACTCAGTTTCTTCATCTATGTCTCTAATAGTAACAATATTTCTATAATTTAGCATCCATCATCACTGTAATTATTCATTTGTATAATGGGAATACACACACACACACACACACACACACACATACACACACTTGTTATCCTTGGGGAACTGTTGTCAGAAACAGTTCCAGATATCCAAGTCCACAGATCCTCAAGTCCCTTAAATACAATGGTGTTTGAATCATCATTAGATTACTTATGATACCTAACAAAATTAAATCCTATTTAAATAATAGGATTTAATTAAATGTATTGTTTAAGGAATAATGACAAGAAAACATGTATTTGTTGAGTAAAGACACAGCCATCTATTTTTTTTCTAAATAGTTCTAATCTGTGCCTAGTTAAATCCATTTAAGTAAAACACAGGAATATAGAGGGCCACCTATGTGTATATGTGTATGTGTGTATATTAAGTCTCTTGCATGTTACCTGTATCCCTATTACATATGAGTATGTATGTATATATACATTTCAATTATACTGAGGGTGCCAAAAAATGTATACATCTTTTAATAAAGGAAAAATCTGTATTAAAATTGTATTAGTCAAGTCACTTCTGCAAATACAAGAGCTACATGATATAAGATCTAAGATAATAAAAATTATCAATATATATTGAGTATTACAATTTCAATTCACTTTTTCCCTTCTTAAAATGTTTATAACCCTGTGTAAATATCATATTTATATACATATACAGGGTGTCCATAAAGTTCACACTAAATAGTTTTACAAAAGTTCTAAAGTTCACAAAAAAATAGTTTTACATTGTAAATTGCACACAAACTTTATGAACACCCTATATATCCTCTTTGTGTAATATATATATAAAGAAGATACATACAAAAATATATTATACCCCATATGTATTTCAAGTATGCATAAATACATTTACACGTGTGAATATATATCCCTATTACATAGATAAATATAATGGTGGTGGTGGTAGCTAAAATGCATTTAATGTACTTTGTCCATACTAGGCAATATATGTGCATTTTTCAGGGACCTTGATACATAAAGATAATATATGTAAAGTAACATATGTATCTTTATATGATATGTAAAGATAAATGTAAAGCATATGAAATGGGTATACCAGTTATGGTTAATACCGACAATCTCAGATAGATGGGAAGGAAGGGCCCCTCCCCTTCAGAATCTTTCTTCTTCCTTCCAAGGATTACCCATTCTTAGAATTCTAACTGAATTCTCTCTAGATCATCTCTGCCTCTTCCTCACCTCCCTTAAAAGACCTTTTTTTTCCTCTCATCCTTCTCAGTTCTTTGTCACTTTTTACTTTTTTCTTCTTTGTTTGCCTTCATTTTCATCCCTCTTGTCAGCCTCTAGATAACCTCTTCTCATACTAGCTGTCCCGCATCTAGATATCCAGACAGTACACATTTAAATTTGGAAATGGACAACAACCAAGTAAATCAGGTAATACATATGCTCATCTCAAATTAAGTCTTTTGCATATTACTTATATGGACATAGAGAAAATCACACATTTAAAAGGTATTCGTGGGCAGTACCGGTGGCTCAGTGGGTAGAGTGCTGACCCCATATACCAAGGGTGGCAGGTTCAAACCTGGCTCCAGCCAAACTACAACAAAAAATAGCCAGGCGTTGTGGCAGGTGCCTGTAGCTCCAGCTACTTGGGAGGCTGAGGCAAGAGAATCACCTAAGCCCAGGAGTTGGAGGTTGCTATGAGCTGTGATGGCACAGCATTCTCCCATGGGTGAGAATGTGAGACTCTGTTTATTAAAAAAAAAAAAAAAAATTAAAAAGGTATTCATATACCCAAGCAATCTACAAATTTAATGCAATTATCAAAGCACCAATGTCATACTTTAAAGAACTTAAAAAATTAATACTTCATTTTATATGGAATCAGAAAAAAAAACTCAAATAGCCAACACACTACTTAGAAATAAAAACAAATATGTAGGCATCACATTACCAGACTTCAGGTTGCACTACAAAACTATACTAATCAAAATAGCTTGGTACTAGCACAAAAAGGAAATGTAGATACATGGACTAGAATAGAGAATCTAGAGATGAACCCAGCCACATATTGTCATTTGATCTTTAATAAGCTTAACAAAAACAAGCATTGGGGAAAAGACTCCCTATTTAACAAATTGTGCTGGGAGAACGGGCTAGTGACCTGTACAAGTCTACACCTTTCACCACTAACAAAAATTGATTCTCATTTGATAAAAGATTTAAATTTAAGACATGAAGCTATAAAAATACTAGAAGAGAGTCCAAGGAAAATGCTTGAATATATTGGCCTGGGAAAATATTTTCTGAGAAGAAACCCCCCGCCCCCGGGCAATTGAAGCAACACCAGCAATATATTAGTGGGATCTGATCAAGCTAAAAAGCTTCTGCACAGCTAAGGGTACTGCAAGTAAAACAAAGAGACAGCCTTTAGAATGGGAGAAGATTTTTGCAGGTTACCATTCTGACAAAGGTCTGATAACTAGAGTCTACTGAGAACTCAAATCAATAAGAAAAGAGCAAACAACACTATTTATTTGTGGGCAAGAGACTTGAACAGAAACCTCTCTAAAGATGACAAGTGAATGGCCAACAAATACATGAAAAAACGCTCATCATCTTTAATTATCAGTGAAATGCAAATCAAAACCACTCTGAGATACTCCAGTAAGATTAGCCCACGTCACAAAATCCCAAAACTCCAGATGTTGGCATGGATGTGGAGAAAAGGGAACTCTTCTATACTGCTGGTGGAATTGCAAAATGAATACAGCCTTTTTGGAAAGACGTATGGAGAATTCTCAAGGAACTAAAAGTTGACCTACCATTTGATCCTGCGATTCCATTACTATGTATCTACCCAGATGAACAAAAATCATTTTACAACAAAGACATTTGAACCAGAATGTTTATTGCAGCACAAATGTCCATCTTAAGAATGGAAAAAAACTATCCAACGTACTCAATACTATTATGAAACCAATATATAATCACTTACACATTCATACAAATGATAAAACATAAATATAGTTTAAAAAGAAGGAGGGGAGAGCATGGAAAGGGGAGGAGAAGGGGAAGGTGAGTAGAGGGAGAGTATTGTATGCATTCCACATTATGTATGAAACATCACATTATACCCCATAAATGTATACAGTTATCATTTAATAAATATTAAATTAAAAAAAATAAAAGGTACATATAATAAGTTAATATTTTTGCTGTTTTATGGTACATATATCTAAAGGATGGTTTAGCTTATATCATTTAATGCATTACTTATGTGAACATTTTCCCTGTTACTTGAAATGCAAAGTGAATTGAGCAATATGTAAATCACATGCAAATTAAGCAAATATGCATATTAACGTTGTTTTGAAGAACAGTTACATTTTAAGATAGAAAGTTCTTTCACAGAAGCAAATATCAATTTTATTATTCCAATCACAGACTTAATCAAACAGCTATTGCTATTACATTGTTTCTTAAAAATATGCCTAACAGTTAATTACTAGACTATTCCCAATTAACCTATAATCATGTGATGGAACATCCTAGTAGAAGGGGCTTGGTTTAGTTAAAAAAAAAAAAAAAAGAGCAGGAGACTTAAGATTCAGGTATCTGGACTTTAAATGTGGCTATCCAATGTATTGCCTATGTAAAGCTAACATTTCTAGGCTTTAAGTTTCCTTTTATGTAAAATGAGAATAAATATATTAACCTCCTAGGATTATGGAATTAATGAATGAATGGTTTATTTTATGTTCCAGGTACAATTTTAGGTTCTGGGGTATAACAATAAACAAAGTTCCTTCTCTCCTGATGCTTATAATGTACTGAAAGACAGAAAATAAACAAGTCCACAAATGAATGAACAACTTTTCAGGATGAAATGAGATAGTCACTAGTTACATTCAATGAACATCTCTCCACACCTTACAGATTCCTAATGACTTCAGATGACACCTCTCTATCTTTATCTTACAGAATTATCAGCAGAATTTAAATTCTCATTTCATCCTGAAAAGTTGTTCATTCATATGTGTACTTGGCCGTCCTTCCTTATTGAAACATTTTCTTTGCTTAAATTCTGTGACTCATACTCTCTTGATTATCACTGTATTTCACTCTAAACTACTTCTCATTCTTCTTTGCTGAATTTTTTTTCCTCCTCCTGACCTTTAAAAGTCATCGTTTTCTAGGTTCAGTCCTAGAAACTCTTCTTTATCTTTACTTTTCTTGAGATGGTCACATATAAATCTCATGCTTTTAAATATCTTGCACATTCTGATGATTATGAAATATATATATCTAGCCCTGACCTTCCCTTTTGTCCTGCAGATTTGTACATATCTACCCTTTTACTTGAAATCTTCACTTATATGCCTAGCATGTTTCAAACTTAACATGTCCAAAACATAATTACTGGTTGCTAATACCTCAAACCTTTTTCTAGCCCAGGCTAACCTGGCTCAGTAAATGGCACTACATTTCATTCTCATACATATGCCTAAAAACTAGGAATCACCCCTGATTCTTCTATATTAATGTATCCCAACAAATCCTTCTCCACATATAGCTTATGTCCTCTATGTCCACTCTCTCTACTCCATAATAAGCCACAACTATCTCTCACCTTTACTACTTCAATAGTGTTACCCACCAATCCATTCTTTTCCTAGAAATCAGAGTAACTTTTGGAAACTTAATTCATAGCATGTATGGTAGGAAGCCTCCAAAGATTGCCTCTATAAATACTTCTTGGTATTCAAATCCTATGTAGTCCCCTCCTCTGGTGAATCTGGACTAGTCTGTAACTTTAACTAATGTCATGTGTGTTGACAGTTACCTTATGGCAGTTCTGTGCCTAAGTCTTAAGACAACTTGCCAACTTCTGCTTTGGAGATCCTCAAGTCTCCATGTAAGCATTCTGGCTGCTATGCTAGAAAGTCCATATACAAATATCATATGAATATCTATATATATCAGATATAGTAATTATCTCTATATTTATAAATCTGACATATATATACACAGAGAGAGAGAGAGGGAGCAAGCCTTGATACTACGTACAGCAAAAAAGAGGCTCAGCCATCTAAGAAACCCAGTCAAGTTTCCACATGAGTTTATTTTCAGCTACTGTTTGAATACAATCACTTAAGAAACCCCTAAAAAGAACCCAAGAAGAATCTTCTGGTTGCACTGCAGTGAACTCACAGAAACATGAGAGATTGTTCTCCTAAGTCACTACGACCTGGGATGTTTTACTACATAGTAGTATGTAATCAAAGCAGCAATTGATATCTGGAAGTGAGTCCTGTCATGACAAAAGTCTAAAATGTATAGCAGTGGATCTGGAAATGGGGAGGCAGCAGAAGCCTCAGAGAAAGGCCTACAGGAGACTGTCAGTTAAATCTGGAAAGAAAGGGAGTACACTGGAGAAAAGGTTGTTTGTTTTACAGTGGAAGGTTTGACATTACCTCTCACATTAACATAAAACATAGAAAATATAGTAGATGAACTTGTCAATTTGACTTACACACTGAAATTAAAAAGAAAGTCACTGAAAGAAATTAAAGAAAAATCTAAACACGTTGAAAGACATCCCATGTTTGGAGACTGGAAGACTGAATACGATTAAAATAACACTGAGTATATTATTCAGTGCACCGCTCGGTATGACCATGAGTATCCAGCATGAACCCGTGTGTTAACACCCACCTAGTGATAGTGCCTTCTGTGGAGCTGTGTTCAGAAAGATTCTGAAGTCCAACCTGGAATATTAGAAAACAGTGTCATGGGCATGGATGTAAGAAGTGCCAGACCTTGTGCTATGTGTTTGCCTCTTCAATTTACAGAACACTAAAGAAAAATATTTGGTGATCTCAGATGTCTTAAAAGGAATCCTTGACTAGAATGCTGCTTTATAAATCAGTATATATTTAAAAGAACTATTTTTAAGTAATTGAACTATAACAATTTATGGTACCACAGGTAGTTTTTTAGAGGAGAAAAATCATCTTCTACCCTATAATAAGGTGCAATGAAAACACTAAAAGACAATTGCGTTAATAAGGATGAAGCACATAAAAGGTTTGGCAGATAATCAGTAGAACAGTTTCAGTTTTTAAACTACTAATACTAGAGAAAATGTCTTCCCAGAAAAAAAAAAGAAGTTGCCATAGTAACTCAGTGTTAGAATCTCCACACAGACCAAATTTAGCAAAGCTGTACTTAAATTGTACACATTTTTAATTGTACAAATTATTCACTTGGCAAAGGAAAGAAAAAGTGAAATTGGATTTGCTTTGTACCTACTATGTGCCGGGTGCTTTACCAAAATTCCTCATTAGTCATCCTAAGAACCCAAAAGTCTAAAGTGGCCATTTACTTGCCTTATAGTACAGTAAAATTAGAGGACCAAGGTGTCTTGAATCTGTCTTTTTAAAGGACTTTGAATACCCTTACTTGCTTCTTTATGACCCCACAATAAATTCCTGGATGCTAAAGAAGGGCACTATTGCTAAGTTGAAAGGCAAACTTGGCCCAGTCAACATCCAGATTTTTTACACTAAAGAGTTAACATAAAGCGAAAAGGGCCGTTTCTTTATTAATACCATCCCTGACTGGGGGATTAGTGATTAGTGGACTGCCCCATTCTTCCTACATACAGTTAGATTTTGGAAAGAAGCAGGTGGACAGTTTCTTGTCTGGTTCAAACATTTTCTGACTATCTACCAAATTTCCTGCAAATTAAATCTTTTAAATCAGACACATATCATTAGTTCTGATTCCAATTCTAATTTATGTTTTGTCTTATTTGTTAAAGAAATATTTCTTTAGTATCCAGTGTGCATCAAGGATTGTGCTGGGTCTCAGGAATTACAGACCTCAGTCCAGCAGGATAAGGCTCTCTTTTGCCATATGATAATAACCACAATCCTTCAGTTAACCCAGAGCAAAGAAGCCCACTGGAAACCTTAGTCACCTTTTTTCTCAAAGCAAATCATTTCGTGATTAGCCTAAATCTTTGTTCAGAAATTCAATCATTTGTACGCCGGTGAAATTTCAATGTGAGACATGTTGAAATTTGGTTACCTGAGGATTTTTATCAGACAAGGAAGTAAAGCAAGCTGACTGAATACTAATAAAAAATTTGATCCGAGTGGGAGTTAGATGATTTCCCTCATTTTAAGATGCCTTAAAGAATCAGTGAGAGAACAAATGAATTGTAGTACATTAGCTCTGGAGGCTACCGTTGGCCCCCAAAGCCACAGAGGATGGGGAAATTCCACTGACCTAGTTTGCTACCGATTCATAGTGCTGGGGATGAGCCCACCTTCTGCTTTGTGCTGATAGGACAAGGTGAATTGGGTTTCAGCCTAGTTCCCACCAGACATTAAGGACAGAAATGTCTTTAACAACCACCCACAGACTAGGGAATAAAATCCAAACTTTTTAGTATAACTTTTAGCATCAAATCACTCCCTCTCTTCCAATCTTTTGCTCTTCCTCAAAAGAAACCTAAGTCATAAGTAGTACAAAAACTTATCTGCAACCATGGATGAGGCTCTTTTTCTCTCTTTTTAAAGAAATACCTCTCTGAGCTTCAGTGTCCTTATTTGCTAGAGTGAAATCATCTACCTATTACTACCCACCTCCAGAATTCTTGGATGGCTAAGTAAGTTAACACGGATAAAGCCTGTGGAGTAGCACTCTATGCTGCCACTGTTATCAATCATACCACTCTTGGCAAAAGCGAGACTCACTACCCGGCATTAAATTTACTAAAGGTAAATACATCCACTAAAACAGCCTAACTCTTTTCATCATGCAGCAACCCTTCACCCATTAGCCTAAGTCTGTATTCAGAAATTGAATCATTATTACTTAAGGGAAATTCCAAAGTGAGCCATTTTGAAATTTGGTCACTTGTAGACCCTTAGCATGATTTATGTAGACTTATCTCCATGTCTTATCTCCATGTCTGTTCCTGCCTAACACGTTTTTTCTATTCCTCATTGTTGAGGCAAGTCCAAACCTCATGTTAAAGCCTACTATAAATCCTCCCCAGCTGTGAATCCTGGACTGTCCTCTGCCCCCTACACTGATTCCTTTACTGTGAATATCACTCACTGTGATGCTCATCACACATGTCTTTCTATTACATTTTTTTTGCAAATTTTTTTGCCATTGAGAAGACTTAGCTCTGCAAGGCGCCTGCTAAACTGTCTATTTTTAAATATCTCTAAGCATCTGCTTAGGACAATTCATATCTGGAATCAACAATTCCAGGACAATTCATCTCTGGAATGTCCTCAGAATATAACAGCTGGCAAAAAGACTCAATCAGAGTCCAGGAAGCCTTGTGGTTCCATGGTTGTGGCTTAACTTGATGGGTTAAGCCTTTAAAACTACTGAAAAGGTTTATGAGGCTTGAGCTTCTGCCAGCCAAATATGTCCCATGTTAACTGCTATTGGCATAAATAAAAAATTTGGTTGTGGAATTTCAGTCTCCCACTTGAATTTGACATCCATTATTACACAGGCACCTGTTTCTGTTCATAAATGTGGCTTCTATTTTGCATCTGGAATATGGTTTGAGTACCAGAGTAGAACTATGGATAAGAATGCAGCTCTTTACTATGTTTAATGACAGAAGTACTATTTTAATGTGAACAATAACTTAAAAAAAATGAAATGCCTTATTTCTTACTTAAACAGGTGACAGACTTAAGCCAATGAAGATAGTTACTGAAAGATCTGAGGCAAGGGACATTGATTCCCTCGTATTTCTCTAGCATTCAAATCTCTTCCATATTTCCAGAGGCAAATAATTCCCTTGTTTGGGTCATAAAAACAAGAAACATCTTCTCTCATAATTAAAACAGGCAGCTCTTCCAAGGTGGTCACTCTCTGCAGGCTAAGCAAGGTATAATTCCTAGCAAAGAAGAATTATGCATGAGTTAGGGCTAGGAGTTATGCTTGGGTAAAATCCTCAATTGCTGCAGCTTCATTAATGCATTTTTAGTGTCTTACTGCTGGGTGACTGTTCTGAATAAATTGTGCTTTCATGCTTGCACTCAGAAAAATGACAGAATTCTGAATGAATAAGCAGTCTGCAACCAGGAGAGGTTCTTCAGGCAATAGTTATTCAGAACTTCCTGTGTTTATCAGAAGAGGAGAAAGAAGGATGTGGAAATTTCACAGTCTCATAGAATCTCAGTAAAACAGAGACTGTGATGATCATCTGTCTGGCCATGCCCTTCCCAGACCCTCCTCCATTCAATGGATACATTCTTCCCTATTACAATCCCCATGAAGTTGTCACAGAGGATCATATTAACAATTACAACGGCAAGTACCTTACTACTATCTCCTTTCCCTTAATCATTATAGCTAATCATGCTTAGCTAAAATCTGTCTTCCCACAGGTCCCCTTTATCCTCTCTAGAGCCACGTAAAGGCATTCTAATGCTTTTTCCAAATAACAGTCTCCTTAAAATTTAAAGGGCTGCCACATATTTCATACTGTGAAATATGTTTCAACAAGGCCAAGGAGAACAAGGGCTGTAAAAGGTCATGGCACTTTTACACGGGGAAAGCTATTAGGACACCAGCACGGTTGAGTAACCCCATCCTCCTGCCAGCTTCACTGCCTGCCTTCCCTTTTATGTGGACCAAATTTTCTCCTCTCTCTAGAGATGGCTCTGCCATCTACCAGGTTATTCCAACTACAAACTACCACTGTCCTATCTTTCACATGCAACCCATTACCTATGTCCTTGATAGATTACCCCTTGGATATGTACACTTATTTTCTTCTTTGAGGCTACCATTCTCATTTAAGCTATTATCTTCCTTTATTTAAGGTTATTCTAATATTCTCCTGGCTAGTCACCCCCCTTCTATTGCTTGGAATCTCTACTCTAAATTGCTGCTCAGGGCACATCACACTCCTGTTCCAAACCCTTCAAACCTTTCTTGCTCTTCTTAGCACAGGGATCGAAGTCCCACAGACAACTTTCAAAGCTCTGGCTCTCTCAGCCTCTGCCTCCTCCTGGGCTCCTTCTGCCCCTCCCCTATGCTAGTCTTGCTGCAGGTCTTCCTGGACAAGGAAAGAATACAACTGAGAAGGAGACCAAAAAGGAGAGCAGACACACACAGCAACAGAAGCCAAGTATGTGTTTCCACAAGTCAAGGAAAGGGATTTCTGTAAGAGAGAAGTATCAGTAAATTCAAACGCTGCAAAAATGTCAAAGCCAGATGATACTCGGCATCTATGAAGTCACTGGTAACTTTAAAGAGAATAAGTTTCTAGGTAAAGAAGAAAAAATGGAGGCCCAGACAGGTTACAGTGAGGTGAAGTATACAATGGGAGGCGAGGGAGCAGGGGGAGGAGGTAGTCAATGTCTAGAATGAGAAGCAAAGTCAAAAGAAAAAATGTGTTTCTGCTATAAGCAGGAAGATCACACATGAAAAGAAGCAGTTAAGGGAACAGGAAAGAGTTAACTGCCTAAACAAGGTTCCCGAGCAGGTGAGAAGGCCTTATCAAGGCCAAAACACGATTATGCAAAGTAACACAGTGCTTGGGACATTATGAGTCTTCAATGAGTAATCTGAATATATAGAAAAGTAATATGGATTTTTTTAATGAGATGGAAACTAGTATGTATATGTTTTAAAGATAGAGAAGGAGTCAGTCTATGGAGAAAGGAAGGGATTCTTACTTAATCTGAAAGTACAAAATCCACTATGGATTTAAGGAAGATACCTGTGAAGTATAAGCAAGGTTTTACTTTTATTTTTATTTTGTTTTTAAGATAGAGTCTGAAGCTGTCACCCTGGGTAGAGTGCTGTGGCATCATAGCTCACAGCAACCTCAAACTCTCGGGCTTAAGCAATCATCTTGCCTCAGCCTCCCAAGTAGCTGGGACTACAGGTGCCCACCACAACACCTGGCTTTTCTTGCGGGGAGAGTAAAGTTATCATTGTTGCTTGACAGGCCTGGGCTGGATTCAAACCTGCCAGTGCTGGTATATGTGGCTGGCACCTTAGCCGCTTGAGCTACAGGTGCCATGCCAGCAAAAGTTTTAAATATTTTATCCTATACACTTTTAACACTAAATTAGTGTGCTTTTAGTATATCTTCAGAATTTACCCAGTCTTCATTACAAAAACTTCTCCTGCTTCTTCCCTGTCTCCCATCTACTCCAGAATGATATTTATTCGCATCTCAGTACGGAAACATTAACATTTTATTTTGGTGCAGAGGAAGAATCTAGACCTTCCTTTGTGTGAAGGTCTTCATTGTGTGAATCGGCAGCTCATTGATACCTTGCTCATTCAAATCTAAAGTTGTCCCAGTAAATCATACTGTTTTCTACCCAATGTTTGGAGCTACAAACTTAAAGAAGTTTTTTTTTTTTTTAAGTGTATATCCCTATAGACCAAATTTTTACATAGCAGTGGTGTTATGGTTGCCCTAGAGTTGGGGTTCTGGAAATATTAATAATTAAGAAAGTTCAAGTCTAATTAAAAAGTTAAAAAGTATGACTTCTGGTAGGAGCACTTTTGTCTGAACAAGGTAGGGATATGGAAAGATGATAGAGTAAGATTTTTCTCTTAAACAGCTACTCTTAAATTTTGAATTTGTCAAAGATTTTTGTTAAAATAAGAGATTTTGGACCTGACTGGAAGTCTCTTCTCAATAAACAAGATGAATTAAGAAATTTCCTAATTGTTTCAAGATATCTTATTTCTACCTAGTAGCAATCACTATCAGGGCAATGGCTGACTTTTTTTAAAAAACAAACATTCCTGGCACATAACAAAATACTTTGTGAATTAATTAATAAACGAAAGTCTTCAAATAAAGAGAACTATTTCTATTAGAAAGAGGAGAGGAAGCAGATAACCTAAGTCTGAATCGGGTCTCAGGTACTTAATTATTTAGCTATACAACTTTGGGCAAGACACTTAACCTTTTTATATCTTAGGTTATACATCTATACCATGGGCTAATACAACATATTTTATAGGGTTATTGAAAGACTTACAATACCAGATATAAAACACCTAGCGTAATTCTTACAGTAGGCATTAAATAAATGTTTGCTCCTTTCTACTTCTTCCCTTGAAAAAAGAATAAAATATAATTAATGTGATTTCATTAATTTTTTAAAATTTTCTTACCTTCCCATTATTTATTTATTCATTTATTTATTGAGACAGAATCTCACTTTGTGGCCCTCATTAGAGTGCCATAGCATCATTGCTCACAGCAACCTCCAACTCTTGAGCTCAAGCGATTCTCTTGCGTTAGCCTCCCAAGTAGCCAGGACTACAACTTCCTGACACAATGCCTGGCTTATTTTTTTTCCTGTAGAGACAGGGTCTCACTCTGGCTGAGGCTGGTCTTGAAGCTCTGAGCTCAGGTCAATCCACCCACCTTGGCCTCCCAGAGTGTTAGGATTACAGGCATGAGCCACCAATGCCCAGTCTAATTAGGTGTTTTCAAAGAAATACAATTCAATAAGAGAATATAAATATATAAAAGTACAACTGATATTAAAAAATGTCAAGACATGGCTGGGTACATTGGCTCATGCCTGTAATCCTAGCACTTTGGGAGGCCAAGTCAGAGGAATGCTTGAGCTCAGGAGTTCAAGACCAGTATAAGAAAGAGTGAGAACCTATCTCTATTAAAAATAGAAAAAATAGCCAGGCATTGTGGTGAGTGACTATTGTCCCAGCCACTTGGGAGGCTGAGGCAGGAGGATTGATTAAGCCCAAGAGTTTGAGGTTTTTATGAGCTAGGCTGATGTCACAGCATGTTAGCCTGGGGGACAGAGCAAGACTCTGTCTCAAAAAAAAAAGTCTGTATATATTATAACCAATATATTAAAATGCATTTAATATTAAAAAATCAATGGAAAGAATGTTACGTGACAAGAAGTGGTAAACACAGTAAAACACGAGAAACAAAGCAACTATGTTCCGTTATTTATGTTCACTTTCAGCATTCTGTAAGGTTCTTCTATAAAATGTGACACTTTCAACAAAATTCTTCTGAACTCTTTATCCTCCTCAGTACCATATAATTGAACATCCATTGTTGATGATGACAGTCATGAACCAGGGCACTCAATGAGAAGTGGAAGCAAGGTTATAAAAAGATCCACTGTCTCTCTTTCCTCCAGAGGAAAGCACACATTGCTATTCATAATTCAAAACACGGGTCAAACGTCTCCTCCTCTATGCTGCCTTTCTGACTCAAATGTAGCCTTCCATGTGCTTCCTGGTGCTCTGTTCCACACACCACTCTACGACAGCCATACCTTGTAATCTAAACAGGCCGGCAGCTCTTCAGGGGCAGAAACTCATTATATTAATCTTAAGATCCCGGAGCTTAGTACAATGTTTTATGTGCTAAGACATGAATAAACATTTCTTGAGTAATAAAATGAATTAATTGAAACTTCTTTGAAATCTTTTATTTTATTCTCTTGTGTCATAAGCTAGCACTAAATAATATGCCTCCCTGCTCTTAATGGTGTCACATATGTTAATCATATTCCTGCATCAGTACTGCAAGCTCCTTCAGTCTATGTTTTTGCGGCCGACAATCTATGTTTCTTTTTTTCTGTCACTGCCCCAACTTTACTCCCAGTGGTACCAGGCACAAAAGGAGAAAAAGTCCATTAAGTACCTTCTGAATGACTTATCCTTAGAAAGTGATTTTTCTGACAATGAAGCAAGACCTTCATTTGTAGTGTAGAATGGATTTTATAGGAACGAACTAAGATTTTCTATTGTTTAAAATAAAAGCAATTTTAAAAGTATTTTCATTCACATTATTTTCAAGATATTTTTACTCACACCATTAATCACATTTTTCCCTCCCTCCTGGGAGAGACATCTTGTGTGTAAACTATACTTCCATACTGACTGGTAAAATAATTCATCTGATGACTCACCTAATGATGTCTATAAAAGAATCATAAAGGATACCTGTGTTGGTAAAAACACAAATAAGCAAGCCCAACTCTGCCTTCTTTTCACTTGCCAGTCTGCTGACAGCTTGGCACAGTACCTAATGCCTTCTAATACTGTGCTTTAGCATCTAATAAAAAGCATTCAGCAAGAAATATAAAAGCCAACTAAGGAAAATGAAAACATTGAAACAAGAATTCCCCCAAAGCCAAGTAGGGACTGGGTTATGCAGGAAGGGAAGAGTGGGAGTAAAGGAACATAAATAAGAGTGAAAAAAACATAAACTTTGAGTCAGAGATAACATTCAATTATTTATTCATCCAGTAAATATTCACTGAAGAACTACTAGGGGCATGAATTACGCTATGTGCTAGGGCCAAAAATGGAAAATGGTTGTCTTTAAAAGGCTGGCAATTAATATAAGAAAGACCCAGAAGTAGACAGTTAACAATACACAGTGAGAAATGCCACTCCTGGCCACCAGGTGAACAAATAGGCGCACACCCCTCTCATGTCTGAGGGCCAGGGAACAATTACCAGTCATAGGATCTAAGCTGAGAGGTAAAAGATAGAAGTTGCTTGGTAAAGAAGGTGAGGAAAGAGAACGGGGGCTGCCTTATAATGAAGAATCCTGGTTTGTTCATAGGCCGAGTGCGACTGGGTTTAGATCCAAGTTCTGCTAGCAGCTGTGTAACTTCTGACATCACTCATCCTTTCTGATTCTTGGTTTCCTGTCACTTGAACACTTCACATTCATACCACTGGCACAGTAACCGGCAACTGGAGGAGGAAGTTTAAGATGTTTTAGTTCATCCGTGCCTCCCTCTCTCCCTTTTGTGAGAAGACAGACAACACTTTAGCCCCTAAGTCTGCTTCCTATTTTTTCATGCCCCAAGAAGTCCATTAGCCAATTCAGACGGGCTCAGGATTCACCTGACCATTGAAATAGCTATACTTTTATTTTTGTTTTAATTTCGAGTTAATGTGAGAGTACAAACAACTAGGTTGCAATATTTGCATATGTTAGGTAGAGTCCCTCTTGTAGTTGTGTCCTGCACCCGAAAGGTGTGCCAATACCCTGACATTGTGTGCGTTAAGTAGGAGCACATCAGTCCAGTCCCCTCCCCGCCTCCCCTTCTCCTCACCCTCTTTCCTCCTCCCCTCAACTTGAATTAAATAGAGTGTTTCTCTTATGTGGACATGTATTAGACCATCTACTGGCTTCCTATTTATATTGAGTACATTGGATATTTGCTTTCCCAAATGTAGATACTTTCATTATAATTTAAAGCTGACCTTCACTTTTTCAGGCCTGGCTGTTTATGTGAATGCAAAAGTTCACAATTTCATTTTTAAAAGCCTGTAGTATAATGGATTGTCCGATTTCATTCTTCTAATAGCTTCTGGCCCAGTATTAGCTTTTGCCATTTAGACGTTTCCTAAGGCTGCCCTTTCCATATGAAATTCCCCATTGGAGGAAGTCTGACAATTTTCCCTGATAAATCTCTGTATCTTCTTTTCTTCCTTTATAATGTCTTCTCAGTTAGGTGAGCATCTCAGGTGGGATTTTCTTTACCCTCTAACACTGTGTTCCCTAACCCCTGGACCGCAGACACAGACCAGTACCAGTCCATGGCCTGTTAGGAGCCAGGCTGCACAAGAGATGCTTCGTGTGTACTTACCCCGCTCCCCGTCACTCATCACCACCTGAGCTCTGCCTCCTGTCTGATCAAGGGCTGTATTAGATTCCTGTGGGAGTGCATACCCTATTGTAAACATGAGAGAGATGTAGGGAGTGTGCTCCTCATGAGAATCTAATGACCCCCTATACCTGCCCATAGAAAAGCTGTCTCCCATAAAATCAGTCCCTGGTACCAAAAAGGTTAGGGGCTGCCATTCTAACTAACATATATTAATGTGTCTAGAAAATGATAACCCTCTCTATTGGTATCATTATGCACTTATTAATTGTATTATCTCTCTCATCTTTTAATCCCTACCTGCTTTTCTTCATTCTTCCTTCACTCACTAAACTAAATTGTATATTGAGTAAAGACGATTCTTATTTGCTTAATACACATTTAAAGAAACAAGACATTATTTCTATGCAAAAACCAAGGCACTATACTAGCGCCAAATGGGCTTCCATGGAAGAAAAAGATATATAAGTACTTTAGGGAGCTTATAGACTAATGGAAGAGGTAAAACAGGAGAAAAATAAAATAAAGGAAATAGTGAATATGGTTTAAAAAGAAAGCAAGAGTTATGGAAGTTCAAATAAGAGAGCATGAGACTTGCAGTTTGATGAGGACCGAGGCTGAAGGCCTTGCTGTGCTGTTCTCTGCTATTCCTGGCCAGTTAGCCCATGTTTGAAATGGGGATGACTCCATGTATACTTTGGGGGTTTTGTTTTAATATTTTTGGTAAGATTTAAATGAAAACAAAACACATGGAATTCCTTTATACAGTTTAAATTTTCTGATAATTATAATGAAATGGACTGTATGTCATTACTGGGAAGTGATCTCTCTTCAAGGCAACAGAGAACGTGCTGAGCAGGCCCCAGCACTTCCACACAACCCACTAACGGACGTGGAGTAGTGGGGGAGAGTTCCAAAAGTCGTAGCTCAATTCCGTCACTACACTCATTTGGTTTGATATGCACAGTATTTATTTCTATTTCCATTTGTAAAAATTTATGGGATACAAGTATAATTTTTTTTTTTTTGCAGTTTTTGGCTGGGGCTGAGTTTGAACCCACCACCTCTGGCATATGGGGCTCGTGCCCTACTCCTTTGAGCCACAAGTGCCACCCTACAAATATAATTTATTTTTACATGGATATGTTACATAGTGCTGAAGTCAGGATTTTCAGTGTATCCATCACCAGAATAACTTATACTGCGTTAAGTAATTTCTCATCACTCGTCCCTAACCCCCACCCTTTGGAGCTTCCATTGTCTCTCCTTCTGCACTCTGTATCCATGTGTGTATATTACTTAGCACACACTTACCAGTGAGAGCACGCAGCATTTACTTTTTATGTCTGAGTTGTTTCAAATGGCCTCCACTTTGATGCAGATTGCTATGAAATACATGATTTCATTCTTTTCATGGTTGAATAATATTCCAGTGTGTACATATACCACATTCTCTTTATCCAATCATTTTCTTATGAGCACTTAGGTTGATTCCACATCTTTGCTATTGCAAGTAGCTATATAGTACTTTAAAAAGAGAACTTGGAAGCCATTACAAGGGATTTGTGCTTTCCAATTTATCCAGTCACTACCTACTTCTCTTCTGATCAGGCAAGAATTTATTAACCCTCCACTATTTGCAAAGAAGCCTTGGAGTTTCCTGTTCACCCAAGGGCAGAGTCAATTCTGTCCTCAGCCCCAAACCTGTACATGCACTTGCAGGTAGCAGCCTCAGTTTGCTTCTTTGTCCTTCCCGTAAATGTTCCTCTTTGTTACACATAGTTCTATAGCTTTCCCTGTTGGACTCTAGATTGGTTGTGTCTTTCCTCCTCTTTACTATTTCCTTTCCCTCTGTTCTCCTAGCCATCATTGCCATCATATTCATGATACAGGATTCCTCCACTCAGGACTGGGCAGGGATTCCCCCATTCTCTAAGCCCAGCTGAGCTCAGAAATCAGACCCCCATTTCCAGGTACAAACAGGCTACACCCTCTGGGCTCTATCAAGATCATGAACAAAGCAGCCTGAGACATTTTTGGGAGTGGTTCCATCTTGTGTAGGGAACACACAGACTAATCCCTTACCTGAGATAAAAACTGCAAAGCCCTAATAACCTTGCCCCAGCAGAGGGACTGCATTCATTCATTTGTTAATGCACTCAGTGAGTTTGTCAAGTTGTTTTTCCATCTACCAATTCCTGGCCAAAATGTAACATATATTCCTAGACAAAGACACATATGGGAGACTTCCTACTTGGATTTTCCCTGCCAGAAGCCCTGGTGCTTTTTTACTCCTATATTCCTTTCTGTCTAATAATATCATATCGTATAACTGATCTGTGATCTGTGAGTTCATTCTTCAAATCCTAAAGACCAAGGACCTACTGAAGAAAGAAATTCCAGTAACATTTATACCTAATACAGTCACTGTAAATATAGACTTAAGCAGTTCAACAAATTTAAATAAGGAATTATGAGTTTTTCTCACCCCACAATTCCTTATTTAAATAAAATTATTCTGGTTTTGTATTTGGTCTCCTCTCATGGTTTGTGGGGTGGGGGGGGTTGTGTCTTTGATCCACATCAAGGCTTCAAACATAACGTCTAATATTCTAAGCTAGACTTTGGCATGTAAACAAGTAACTAAAGAGCAATGTGGCGAGTATAATAATAGACATCCAACTAGTGGATGAATAGACAGAAAGGGAGGCAAATCAAACAAACCTTCTACCTTCTATAGATAAAGACACAGTATTTGAAGTAGCCTCTGAACACTTGGGAAAAAATTCCTAAATTAAGAAAGAAAGACAGTATTTTTAGGTAGAGGAGATAACTTAAGCAAAGACTTGGAGATATAAAAATTTGTAGATGTTGGATAGTGAAATAATGTGCATTGATAGACTAATATAGTACATTAGGGTTCCACAGAGGAAATCTGACTAGAAAATCTTTCAAAAGTGCTTGACAATGGTCAGACATATCCTGCTTAGGCCTCTATTAATAACAAATATGTAAAAGGCTATTCTGGATTATATCTGTGAAAAAGTTACACATAATATAAAATTTCCTAGCCCCAAAAGAGATGATGTCAGAGTTAGACCATTCTTGATTTTTGTTTTATCCATGGCACACATTGCTAATCAATCAAGATATTCATCTTTACTGAGCCTGGAGGCAGCCTCAGAATCTTCCCAGTAGAGAATTCTATAAGGCTTACATGACTGAAATGAAACCCGTTTCCAACACTGTTCTTATGCATTGAGAGGTAGCAGTGACTCTAAATGATATTGATAACCCAGGAATCTTTTCTCTATGCCTCACCCATATTTAAAGGTGCAGAAACCATGATTTCACCTACTCTATCTCTGTCTTAGACTAATGTCTACCTATGGCTCAGAGTGGCTCTACAACCTTTGGGCAGGGGATCTAGACACCAAACACCTGGATGAAAATGGCAAATTTCAATCACATGAAATTCTAAATTTAGCCAAATAACTGCATAATTAACTGTGGCTGTGCAAAACTGTGATGGGCAGTTATTGATTTTAAATAATGGAAAAATAGCATCCTAACATAAGCATCCTAGCAACACAAGGAGCATGAGTAGGCTGGGTAGACCCAAGCCCCCGAAGGAATTTACAATGCTCCTGTGACATGTACATGAATTAGCTATCAAAGCCTAAAATGTTTAGGAAAAAATCCACTTTCACACATTGATTAAATTATTTCCTTCATAAGCATAAACAGTTTAGAAAAGCCCAAGACTGATTGCTCAGACTCTCCAGGGTGAAGGAAATAAACACATTTTTAAAAAAATCCTCAGCTTTACAAGGTATCTTTTGCCAACCCCCTGAGGAGCAACCTTAGAATCTGCTACTGGCTACAGCAGCTGCCTGCCCACTTTCTCAGCAGCAAGAAATATGCTAAGCAGTGATTATCAACAGGGAAGAGGATTAAAAGGTTGAGAGAATGATTAAGCAAGATACAATGTCTTCTAAAAAATCAGTGTTCTGCAGAGGCTGTGAATGACTTAAGCCAGGGCAGTCTCAAATTTCAATCAATTACATGTGAAACACATGTATTCTGCACTCCCTCCTCCGTGAAAGCTCCCATTAGTGTAGTCTGGGCACACTGACTTCAGGAGCACCACTAAAACCATCTGATTTGTTGCTAGACTTTTCAAACCACAAAAAAACTCCATAACCCAAACACACAAAACCTCCCACAAACCATGAGAGGAGACCAAATACAAAACCAGAATAATTCCGTCTTTCATGCCGAAAGAGGCTGGGACCAAGACTTTCTCTTGAAGTTGCGATTGGTATGAGCCACTTCACATAGAGGGAAGGAGACTGACTTTGTAGTCAGAGTTCAGAAAGTGTGAGATGGACTATAGACTGGGAATCACTAATTCTTCAGATGCTGGTTGGAGTCTTGTCTTGGCACTTATTCGTTATTTGAGTCTCTAAAGCACGGCTGCACTTCTCTGAATCTCACTATTCTGATTTGCCTAAAATCATTTCTTGGTCTATTTACAGGGTATTAATGAAGGAACAGTAGGAGGAAAGGATATAATAATTGAAGACAAAACTTAACCTCATATTATTTCACTTACTTGTTATTATATCTACTGTGAAGTAGATATTATGCCATATGTTTTTAAAGGTGGAGAAATTATAACCCAGAGAAGTTAAGTGGCATGTCCTGGCTGATGAGTAGCAAAATCAGAATTTAAGTCTTAATTCAAAAGTTAATATTCTATTTACTGTGTTCTACTTGCCTTCTTAGATTATAAGGTTTTCAAAGGCAGGGGACATAATTGTGTTCTGCACGTATCCCTCCCTAGCACTTAACATATTCATTACATAGTGGGTACTCAGTAAAGATTTTGTGAATGATGAATAACATTTCTAAGGATGTAAACTGATTCAGCTCAATCTAGCTAAATAAACATTGATAGAATATATTCTATTGTCAGACCCTCTGTTTCTAGTTAGGAGATAGGGACTCCAAGATGAATAATGATCACTTCCAGGACTCAAAGGAGTCACAACATAGTAATAGGGAAAGACATGGAAACAAAACAGACTTCCCACTAGTTTTATTATATATCTCTTGCAGTTTCAGAGAATTCAGAGACTCCTTTTGAATGTGTGCTAAAAGTCTCTGAAGTTACTTCTCTATTAACTTTTGGAGCTTAACCAGAATGGGAGTATAGACTCTTTTAGCTTGTAGCAGAATATGAGCCATACTGAGTTGGAAAGGTGTTTTCACTTACAATTTTAGGACTACTGGGTAAGTAATCCTTGAGCCCCATGGTTCAAGTTTTGGAAGGGGTGAAAAACCAAGTATCTGTCATGCTTTCATTTATTTTTATTCATTTCAATAGATGTAGAGGGCACAAATGTTTATGGCGCTATTGATAAACTGCACAATGCTGAAGTTGGGGCTTTCATTGTACCCTCACCAGAATAGTGTACATTGCACTCACTAGGTAGATGTTTATCCCTCATCTCCTTCCTACCCTCCCGCTTTCTTAATACCCAATGCTAATTATACCACTTTATGACCATGTATACTCTTTCCAGTTATAAAGGAGAACATGTGGCATTTGTTTTTTTCATTCCTCAGATACTTCACTTAGGATTATCATCTTGAGTCCTATCCAGGTTGCTACGAAAGGCATTATTTTGTCCTTTTTTACTGCTGAATTGAGATCCATGGTGTATATTTATTTACCACATTTATTTTTATTCACTCCTCAGGTGATGGACACATGGGTTTATTCAGCATATTTGGAAACTGAATTGTGCCACAATAAACATTCAGGTGCTGTGTTTTTTCATAAAAATGACTTATTTTCCTTTGGGTAGATATCCAGTAATGGGACTGTTGGACTGAATGGTAGGTTTACATTTACATTTTGAAGAATTGCAGTTGATGAATTGTTTTCCATACAAGGTATGTATAAGTGTTCCCTTTTCACCACATCCATGTCAACATCTATTGTTTTTTGCCTTTTTAAATGATGGCCATTTTGACCGGGTAATGTGATAATCTCCTTGTGGCTTTGTTATGCATTTCCCCAGTGATTAGGGATATTCACATTATTTTCATACTTTTTTGGCCATTTGTCTTTCTTTTAAAAAACATCTGTTCATGTATTTTGCTCACTTTTGGAAGGGGTTATTATTATTTTTCTTTCTGATTTGTTTGAGTTCTTTGTGGATTCTGGATATTAGTACTTTGTCAGATGTGTAGTTTCCAAATATTTTCTCTCATTCTGTGGCTTGTCTCTTTACTCTGTTTATTATTTCCCTTGGTATACAAAAGTTTATCAGTTTAATTAAGTCCCATTTATTATTTTTATTATTGCTCTATATTATTTTTGTATTTGTTTGGGGGTTTTAATCATAAATTATTTGCCTAGACCAACATCTAGAAGAGTTTTTTGATGTTTTCCTCTACACTTTTTTATGGTACAAGTCTTCCATCCTGAGCAAATTTTTGTATATAGTGAGAGGAAGGGACCCAGTTTCATTCTTCTTCATGTGGCTATCCAACGGTCTCAGCACCATTTATTGTCCTTTTCCCAGTGCTTGCTTTTGTCTTCTTTATTGAAAATCAGTTGGTTGTAAGCCATATGCATTATTTCTAGGTTCTCTATTGTTTCATTGGTCTATGTGTCTATTTTATTTCATTACCATGATGTTTTGGTAATGGCATAAAAGTAGACACATAGACTATGAAATATAGCATAATTAGGGGGCGGAGCCAAGATGGCGGACTGCAGCCAGCTTTTTACAGAAGCTCCCGTCCAGAAGGAGGCTGAAAGGACAGAAGTTTAGCTAATTAGCTGATGGTTGGAGCAGAGCCAAGAGAGAAGATTGAGGAGCACACTTCAACCTTCCTGAGGCAAGCTGCGACCCCAAAAATACAACCAAAAGGTACAGAATCCACCACCAAGCGGACGGGAGTCCCCTCCCCCGCAACAAGGGCTCACAGTTTACTCCATGCAAACAAG
>CAUYQV010089746.1:0-30884 GCA_963574575.1 Galagoides demidoff
GTTGTGGCGGGCGCCTGTGGTCCCAGCTACTTGGGAGGCGGAGGCAGGAGACTCGCTTGAGCCCAGGAGTTGGAGATTGCTATGAGCTGTGATGCCATGGCACTCTACCCAGGGGGATAGCTTGAGGCTCCATCTCAAAAAAAACAAAACTTTTCCCTGGGGGAGCGTAAGCGGTCAGAATGGGGCCTCAGGGAGATGACAGGGCCCAGTGCTGTTCCAGAGAACTACAGACTAAAGTGGAGAGAGCACATAGGGGCACAGATATGCACACTCACATTCACATACACACCCACCTTCACACACACTTATACACTCAGACTTATATGCACATACATTTGCACTAACACACACATATACACATGCACACATTCACACACCCAACCCACACTCACACACATACACACGTACATGCAACCATGTGTACATATGCACACTTGCCCAGACCAGTACACTCACATGTACACACATTTGCACATAATCATGAGCACACAGGCACATGCACTCATCCAGACTCACACACACAGGCACACACTCACACACTTGAATGCACATTCACAAGCTTACACTCATGTAATTACACACACATGCTTACACACACACGCTAAAGCTGGGTTGTGGGGTGGGCATGGGGGGTTGTGGGGTGGGCATGGGGGGTTGCGGGGTGGCAAAGGGCAGGTCCGTGGCTGGAGCCTGGCTCTCCCTCAGGTCTGTGTACCTCCATAACAACCAGCTGAGCAACGCTGGCCTCCCGCCCGATGCTTTCCATGGCTCCGAGGCTGTTGTCACCCTCAGTCTCTCCAGCAACCAGTTCAGCTATCTGCCACCCAGCCTGCCGTCCTCACTGGAGCGGCTCCACCTGCAGGTGCTCCTCCTTCATCTCCCTGCTCCTGTCCCCACCAGGGCTCTGGCTCCTGTGGGGTACCCCTCACTTTCCATTTTTCCAAATGCCCCCCCAGAATTCCACCAGTCAGAATGGCCTTTCTTTGATTCACTTCCACTGGCATGGGTTGCCTGCAAACACTCGCTGAGCAGCCTTGCTCAAGGCCAGCTCCCTGCCACTCTCTTCCTCAAGAACTTTCTACAGCTCCCTTCTGCCCTCTCTCTCTCTCAGACCTTCTGTCTCATTCTCTTCTCCCTTTCCCAGAACAATCTCATCTCCAAGGTGCCCCAAGGAGCTTTGAGCCGTCAGACCCAACTCCGTGAGCTCTACCTCCAACACAACCAGCTGACAGACAATGGCCTGGATGCCACAACCTTCAGGTGCAGTGTTGTGGGGGCAAAGGGGCCTGACTATTTATAGTTTTGGGGGGTCCCAACCTTTTGTTCCCCTTCCCTGTGTGGCTCCTAACTCAGGCCTCATTTGCTAAGTGCCTACTACATTTCAGGCAGGTGTGCTTGTTCCCTATAGTCTTGCCCTGAGGTTTCTTTACTGATGTCACAGATGCCACACATATTTCTCTTAGACCCGGGACTTTCTCTGGTTACCTTCCCTCTCAGGCTATTGTTGGCTCTAAGCACCCCAAATTTTCTTCTGACCCAGGTCTCTCAACTCATCACTCCCAAGTTGAAATCGCCAACCTAAATTTGTCTGAGGGCTCCTCCCCAGTCTCCTCTACAAGATCTGTCAGGTCCCACATTCTGGTGTCCAGCTCAATGCTCATCCTCTCTCCCAGCAGCAAGCTGCACAGCCTTGAGTACCTGGACCTGTCCCACAACCAGCTGGCCACTGTACCTCCTGGCTTGCCCCGGACCCTGGCTGTTCTGCACCTAGGTCGAAACTGCATCCGGCGGGTAGAGGCAGCTCGGCTGCGTGGGATGAGGGGCCTGCTTTATCTGCTGCTGCAGCACAACCAGCTGGGGAACTCAGGGCTGCCGGCTGGGGCGCTGCGGCCACTGTGGGGCCTGCACACGCTGCACCTCTATGGCAATGGGCTGGAGCATGTGCCTATGGCACTGCCCCGCCACCTGCATGCCCTGGTGCTGCCCCACAACCGCGTGGCCGTGCTGGGTGCCCGTGACCTGGCCTCCACGCCTGGCCTAGCAGAGCTCAACCTGGCCTATAACCTCCTGACCAGTGCCCGTGTGCACCGCCGGGCCTTCCACCGGTTGCGCAGCCTCCGCAGTCTCAACCTGGCTGGCAACCAGCTGACCCGGCTGCCTGCAGGCCTCCCAACTGGCCTGTGTGCCCTGCAGCTGCAGCGCAACCAGCTGCGTGCACTTGAGCCTGAGCCACTGGCCGGCCTGGACCAGCTGCGAGAGCTCAGCCTGGCGCACAACCGGCTCCGAGTTGGTGACATTGGGCCTGGCACTTGGCATGAGCTACAGGCCCTCCAGGTCAGAGGCAGGTTGGTTAGGCATGCTGTCCCCACCCCTCCACTGCCTGCCCTGTCCCCACTGTGGGCCAACCCCGGGATAACTGAGACAGTCTCAGCCTAGAGGCCTTTGCCTATGCTGTCCCTGACACCTGATCCTCTCTCAGCACCTGCTCCACCTCCCTAGGGAATACCTTAGCTTGTAGCTGCTTTTGGCACCAACAATTCCAGAGTTCTAAAGCAGTGGTACCTAACCCTTTTGGCATCAGGGACTGGTTTCACGGAAGATGATTTTTCCACATACTTGCGGGACACAGCATTCAATTCTCATAGGGAACCTGAAGCCTAGACATCTTGCACGCACAGTTTACAGTGGGCTAGCGCTCCTATGAGAATCTAATGCTGCCTGAAGTGAGAGGAGGGGAGCTCAGGTGGTGATGTGAGTGATGCCCATCATGGCTGTAAATTCCCTTGCCTGTGGCTTAACTCCTGCTATGCCCCAGTTCCTAACAGGCCACACAGATAGCTACCATCCATGGCCCAGAGTTTGGGGACCACAGTTCTAGAGCATCTGAGTGCCAGACACTGTTCTAGGCAGTAGAGATATAACTGCTATGTACCAAACACAGCTCTTGCTACCCGCCACCCAAAATATCCTAGTTAGGCAATCAGTGACAGTCATAATTAGGAAACGATAGAGTGTTAGAAGGTGATGAGGGGTGTGGTGTGGAAGAAACTGAGTGACTCATTGAATCAGGCAGAGAATCATCTGTGCCCCAGTGCCTGAAACATGGCTTGGCTTGCCCCAGGAGGGCCTTTGAGGAGAGGGTCTGGGGTTTGGCTGAACCCAATAGTCCAGGGCCTAGGGCTGCCACGGTGCTATCTCTGCCCCCCTGCCTAGGTGCTGGACCTCAGCCACAATGAGCTGTCCTTCGTGCCCCCGGACCTGCCTGAGGCCCTAGAAGAGTTGCACCTGGAGAGCAACCGCATCAGCCACGTGGGACCCGAGGCCTTCCTCAGCACACCCCGCCTGTGTGCCCTCTTCCTCAGGTACTCCAGTGGTGGCTGGGCAGATCAAGGTGGGCAGGGGAGGGCCCAGGCAGCTCTACCTTCAACACAACCAGCTGACAGACAATGGCTTGGATGACACAACCTTCAGGATGGTGGCAGCCAACCCTTGCCACCTGCCCTCATGACTGCCTCTCTGTCCAGGGCCAACAGGCTTCATATGACAAGCATCACTGCTGAGGCTTTCCTGGGTCTCCCATACCTGCGTGTAGTGGATACGGCAGGTAACCTGGAGCAAGTCCTGGTCCAGCTGCCACCCACCACCCAAAGTGGGCCACAGGCAGGAGGTTCCTGAGCCTGGAGGGGCCCCGGAGAGCAGCCCTGACCCATGGGGCTCTGCTGGGTCATGGACTGAGGAGATGCATCCACTTGGGGCTCTCCTAGTCCTCAAGGACTGGGCTTGCTCTGCCAGGTGGTGCCGGGGCATGGTGCACAGACAACAATGGCCCTGTGGGACACCTCCCCCACCCATGCAGAGGATGATGGTAACAATAAAGCCTAACATTTTGTTCACCCCACAGCAGGCACTATTTGAGGGGCTGCCCACTGACTCCTCCATACAACCTTGCAGTAGGGGCTCTTACCCTCCCTGAGTCCAGCTTGGGAAACTGAGGCTCTGGGATACCAGGTCCAAGGCCCTGGACCAGTAAGCAACAGGGCTGGCTTTGAGGGCTTGAGACACACCAAGCAACACCATGCATGACCCAGCCACATGTAAACCCAGAAACACCCAAAGCCACCTCAAGAAACACAGGGCAACAGATGTACAGATCTTCAAGTAGAATGCACCCTCCACAAGCACATTGCCCCACCTCAGCCTGCACCTCTGACAGGCGCCTACTCACTCACCTCTAGGGAAACTGGGTAGGGAATAGAAACCCAGCCTGGCACTAGGGCTAGAGCCAAGAAACAAAGACAAGACAGAGTTGAGTGTGGCCCTGGCTGTTTACTCCATGTGTTGGCCCTGGGTGGGTGGGGGGCCAGCAGGGCCTGGATGACCCTCTGTGGAGCTAGCAGGGCTTGGCCAGCTTCAGCGGCTTCTTTGGGGTATAGGAGGGCTTCAGGGTTAAGGCTGGGAAGGGACAGAAATAAAGTGCTTGCAGGGGCCCTTGGGGCTTGGTCCCAACTGCCCTCCCCTCTCTAGGGCAGGCCAGAGGCCAGACATCCCTGGGCTGTGCAAACAGAACTCTCCTGGGCCCACCCAGCCAGGCCTAAGTGAGGGGCACATGCTGGCTGACCAGCATTGCCCCCAGCGCCCCCAGCCAGGGAGGCTCTGGCTGGGCTGGAGGATGAGTCTAGAACTGATTGTCCGCTGATTGTCTACTTGTCTTGTGGGTGGCCGTGTCAGCTCTTCCCTGCACCAGGGCTGTGGGCCTGCTACTCGCTCTTGGTGGGCTGCCTGCTCCATTGGCCTCTCATCTGCAAAGTTGCTGCAGCTGGGGGACAGGTCACAGAGGTCAGGACTGGCCACGACCAGCCACAGTGACTCCCCCACCCCTGTCCCCAGAGTTGCTCACCTCGCTCTCCACCAGATTCCGCCTGTAGAGTGCCTCCTTTGCAGCTTCCTATGGGGCGGCAGGTGGTCAATGGGCAATCCCTTTAGTGCCATCCTGTGGTGACCCAGTGCCCACCTGGACCATGCCCAGCTCACCCTGCTGCCATCATTGCCTAGGCGCCGGGCAGCCTCTGTGTAGAACTGCAGCTGACGCTCCAGCTGGGCTGTATACTCTAAGGGGAAGGCAGGGGACGGGGTAGGGCTCTGCCACCTGTCCCTCCCCCACCATGCCCATTCCCATACCCCTACCCTGCCAGATACCCATCCTGAGACCCTCCACCCTAGATATCCATCCTTGGCCTCTCCCCCTCCAGATGTCCATCCTGAGTCCCTCCCCTACCAGATGTCCATGCCCAAACCCCTACCCCTCCGGATGCCCACTCCTCCCTGCTCCAGCTGTGCTCTCTGCCACTGGAGGCGCTGCATGATGTCCTGGTACTGCTGGGCCACATCTGGGGGCACTGGTCGCCGTGCCTGCCTGAGGGCCAGGATCTGAAGGACACAAAGGAGCCTGCTATAATCCTGGCTGGGCCTGCAGACCCCCCAGTCTCAATACTGCCCCACTGGGCCCAGCAAGGTGGGCACTCACTTTCCGCTCCAGACGCTCTTGGTCAAAAGCCAGCACGCTGAGGCTATGCAGAGGCCGAGCTGATCTAAGGGGTGGAGGAAGAATGAGAGGCTATAGGGATTCTCCCTGCCCAACCCTGTTAATTCAACAGACACGCTGGGCAGCGGGGTACAGTGGCAGACAAGTGGTACTATGGAGCCCATAACCTAGTGGAGATGACGGCTATACCAGGCAACTCTGATGCCTAGTGGTTAGGAAGGATTTCCTGGAGGAGAGGACAGCCAAGTTGGGGCCCAAAGAAGGAGTTAGAATTGGTGAGGGGAACAGGAAGCAAGGGTGGAGATAGGCACTCAGGAGAGTAGAACACAGAAGCCCAGAGGCCAGTGAAAACTATGTGTGGCTATGACTGACAAGAAGGAAGGAGTAGGGAGTGAGAAAGGTGGATATATTGACAATGGTCAATCACAAAAGGTCTTGAAGATCAACCCAAGGAATTTAAACTGGATCCTCCAGGAGAAGGGATGCCAGGAAAGGTTTTGAAGCAGGGGAGGGACATGGTCCAATCTGTGCTTGATGGGAAACTGTCCAGGAGAGGATGAGAGGTGAAGAGTGGCTTCCCTCCAGTGTGGCCTGGCTCAGCCATCTACCTGTTCCCTGGATCCCTTGTAGGGGCAGGCACAGGAGGGGCCTTCCCTTTGGGTCCAGCAACCTGCTTCAGAGGAGAAAACACATCCTATGAGTCCTGGGCCCCCTGAATCAACCCTCCCTCCCTGGGGCTGCTGGTGGACAGTGGTCTCACTGTGGGCACAGTGGCTGGCACAGGGTCGATGACCAGCCACCTCTCAGTCGTTGTCTCCAACTGCTGGGCTGTCAGTGGCTCTCGAATCCGGACCATCACCTCCAGTCGTCCCCCTGTGGGCCGGCGACCATCCAGGACCTGGGTAGGGGTAAGAAGATGCTATATGTGGGAAACAAGAGATGGCTGCAGGCCCCGGGACAGCACCAGGGAGAACCAAGGTGATTTCTAAAATATAAATCCATGGATATGGCTGAGACACCAATTGATCCTAATGGAGCATGGTGCTGGGGTATTTAGGGCTGGGCAGTAGGGATACCTGGGACTCTAAAAAGAGGGGCTGGGTCAGCAGAGGGGCCTTGTAGCAGGTAATGTTTGAACAATGTTAACACAGAGCATATAATGAATGTCCACCTCATACCTCAAGGATCTCGCGGACCTCACACGCTGTCTCCAGGGCATCCAGCTTCAGCTGTGCTATCCCCAGCACCCGGTCAGTCTTGAACAGCCCCCTGCGTATGTGTGTGTAGAGGGGACAGGATGGTTGTCCAAGACAGCACCCCCTTCTTGGAGCCCACCCAATGCCCGTGGCCCTAGCTCACCCCTTGTGGACCACTTCAAATTTGATGCCTTTGGTCTGGATGGCCCTTCGGAAACCACGGTGGCTGCGGTTGATGCAGAGTTTGAACTGTTCCTTGAACTCTGCCAGGGGAAGGAGCGTGAGACAAGAGGAAGTGGGGTGGTATTAGACCATGGTCTCATGTTTATCCCGTGGGGGGGGCTCACCAGGGGAGTCTGTGTTCTTGATCACACTTGTCTTGTCCTTCTGAGCTTCCTCCTGTGACCAGAGAGCAGTCAAGAAATCTTGGGAGCTTGGGGCCTGACCTTGGACCCTCTTAATCTGATTTGCCTCTTAGCCCATTGGGGCTTAAGCCCTTCCCTCCCCAGTTCCCCTACATACCACATTGGGATAGGGGAAGTCGAACCGAACAAAGACATCCAGGTCACCAGGGGACAGCCCTGTTGGCAAAAGAGGGTCAGAGCTGGGTAGAGAGGCAGTTCCCATGACCCTGACCGCAGGCTACAGCCCCCTCACCTGAGGGTGTGGGCAAGTTGATGCCCTTCCCGATGAACAGGAGCATGTCATTGCTGCTGAGGTCAGAGAAGATCCTTCCGTGCATGCATGTGGGCAGGGAAACAGACACCTCAGTCTCACTGCCCTCCTGTCTTCTCTTTCCTCAGTTGGGGCAGGGGACAGAGTCCACTCTCATCTTTGAAGATGTCTCAACGTCTGGGCTCAAGTTTTATTATTTATTTATTTATTTTGAGACAGAGTCTCACTATGTCGCTCGCCCTCAGTAGAGGGCCGTGGCATCACAGCTCATGACAACCTCAAACTCTTGGGCTTAAGTGATTCCCTTGCCTGAGCCTCCTAAGTAGCTGGGACTACAGGCGCCCGCCACAACACCTGGCTATTTTTTTGTTGTAGTTGTCACTGTTTAGCAAGCCCCATCCAAGTTCAAACCCGCAAGCCTTGGTCTATGTGGCCGGTACCCTAGCCACTGAGCTACAGGCACCAAGCCTGGGCTTGAGTTTTAGAATCAGATAGACTGGAGCTCGTCTGCCATTGGCTAACTTGTGGGTCCTTTCTTCAGTCTGCACACAATTTATTTGGTAACTACTATGCACCAGTTAGTGGCCTTGCTGCTAGGGTACCTTCTCTTCATTTAACAATAGTTCTTGAGCACCTACTGTGTGCTGGCCAGCACCCTAGCTGCTGGGGGACCATCCCTTTGCTTAATTTCTTTTTTTGTTTTCCTGAGACAGAGTCTCAAGCTGTCGCTCAGGGTAAAGAGCTATGGTGTTATAGCTCACAGCTCATAGCTCCAACTTGGGCTCAAGTGATCCTCTTGTCTCAGTTTTTCTATTTTTAGTACAGACGGGGTCTTGCTTTTTGCTCAGGCTGGTCTCAAACTCATGAGCTCAAGCAATCCACCCACCTTGGCCTCCCAGAATGCTAAAATTACAAGCATGAGCCACCACGCCCAGCCCTTTTGCTTAATTTCTTAAGCACCTACTATACTCCAGCCAGTATCCAGGCTGCTGGGGAACCTTCCCTTTATGTAGTATTTCTTGAGTTTTACTTAGCACCAGCCAGTGGCCTTTTTGCTGGGGAACTTTTCTGACAGTATTTCTGGTGCAAGTGCTAGCTAGCTGCTGGGAGACCATCACTTCATTTGCTATTTCTTTTTTTTCAGCCATAGACTCACTCTTTTGTGCAGGCTAGAGTGCTGTGGTGTTAGCCTAGCTCATAGTACCCTTAAACTCCTGGGTTCAAGTGACCTTCTTGCCTCAGACTCCCAAGTAACTGGGACTACAGGCACCACTACCATGCCTGGCTAATTTTTAGTAGAGACAGGGTCTCACTCTTGCTCAGGCTGGTTTCAAACTACTAAGCTCAGGCAATCCTCTCACTTCAGGCTTCCTGAGTGCTAAGATTACAGGTGTGAGTTACCATGCCTGGCCTTCACTTGATTTTTTTTTTTTTTGAGACAGAGTCTTACTATATTGCCTTCAGTAGAGTGTCATGGTGTCACAGCTCACAGCAACCTCAAATTCTTGAGCTTAAGCGATTCACTTGCCTCAGCCTCCCAAGTAGCTAGGACTACAGGCAGTTGCAGTTGTCATTGTTGTTTGGCCGGCCCAGGCCAGGTTTGAACCCATCAGCGCCAGTGTATGTGGCTGGCACCCTAGCCACTGAGCTACAGGTGCCGAGCCCACTTGATATTTCTTAAGCCGTACTAAGCACCAGACAGTGCCCTTGCTGCTGAGAAAACTTCTTTTCATTTAACAGTACTTTTTAAGCATCTACTATGTGCCAGCCAATACCCTTGCTGTTGGGGATATAAAAGTAAATAAGAAAGCCCATGTCCCTGTGCTTAATCTAAACGGGCAGATGATACAGATATAAGAGAAACAAATAGAGCAATTTTGCAGAGAATTCAAATAGGGGATAGAACAGAGCGTGCTCGTAGGGGCTGGTCAGGGAAAAGAAAGGGTGGTCAGGGAACATCGTAACATCATAGGGAGCTCTGAATGTCAAGAAACAGCTGCCACGTGGGGTGTGGGGAATAGGGTCTGGGCAGAGGAAACTGCTAGTGCAAAGGCTCTGGTTAGGAATGCATTTGGTGTATATGAGGGACATAAAGGGCTCTCCATGTGGTAGGAACTAGGCAACGCAGGGACAGCAGGCAAAGATGCAGTGACAGGGAGCCAGGATGCATGGACGTGGAAGAATTGGGGTAAGGGGTGTGGGTTATCCCTGGTGCAGTTGCACCCAACCTCATCTAGAAAGTGAGAGAATGATCTCCACTCCTCAGGGCATAGAAAAACCAACCACCACCAAAATTATAACATGTCTCTGAGCTCTCACAGGCTCATCCAACCCACTGGGACAATATACATCTTTGTAGTCACTGATTGTCCTCAAATGTGTCACTGTTGCTGCCTCCTTTGCTATCTTTCACTTGTACCTTAGGCCTGGCCCAGGGCCTCTGCATGTTCTGTTCTCCCACCAACCACCCAAACTTTGTTCTAGCGGCAAGTCTAGTGCTGGCTTCCAGGGAGTACAAACCCTTTCCCAAAGGGGTGTCTTGGCCAGAGGCCATCAGGGTCTTACTTAATGACACTGAAGGTCCTCTGCTCAAAGCGGGCTGCAGGTGTGGGTAGACCCCGGGCGAAGGCTTGCTTTAGGGTCTCCATGCTTCGCTTACAGTCCTCTGCCAGCTTCTCAAACCTGCCAGTGAAAGGGCCCTACTCACATGCCCAGCCATAGCGGTAGGCTAGATAGTGGGAGTGGGGGCACTTACTTGCTAGTTTCAACAATGTTGCCTAGGTGGGTGAATTGGTTAGAGTAGTTCAGGCACATCTGAAGGAAGAGAAGGCAGTGAGGGAAGAAGAGGGAGGGTCTTTTTCTCAGAGGCAAAGCTGGCTGCCCCAGGTTGGTAGCCCACTTACCTCATGCTGCTGCCTTAACAGCTTGGTGAGTTCACCATAACGCCGGGCGGCGTCCTGAGTCAGACCTGGGCCAGGCCGCTGGACCAGAGCAAAGTCATCCTTGTTGACAGGAGCAGGTGGCACCTGGGGGATGAGGCTTGTGGGTAGGGCCCACCTGGGGACCTATAAAAATGTCACTCCTCCTTAGGGAGGCCTTCCCTGACCATGGCTCCATATCCCTTTCTCCCTGTTCTTGGTCCCTCCACCATCCAACATCATGAGATCATCCTTCAGTCATTTAAGATATTGTGTATAGAGCCTCTATTATGCCCCAGATCCTGTTCTGGGGCTGGGGATACAGCAGTGAACAAGAAAGACCAAAACCCCATGCTATTGTGGGGGGCTAACATTCTCTTGGACAAAATGGGAGATTTTCAAAAGAAATAAGTAAATCACCTGAATAGAAGATGATAAAAGCTACAGGAAAAGTACAGTTGGGAGGAGGAACAGAAAGTTCCAGGTTAAAGGGAGGGAATTTGAGACAGGCAGTCAAAGAAAGCCCCCCAAAGACAGCGACGTTTGAGCAGAGACCTAAAAAGGGGAGCAAGTGAGCCATGCAAGTATCTGAGGTAAGAGCATTTAGGCAGCAAGAACCGCATGTGTAAAGGCCCTGAGGTTGGATTGTGCCTGGTATGAGGACCCCAGACAGATGGAGAGTGAGTAAGAGGGCAAGTAGAGGAGGCCAGGGAAGGGAGGTGATGGGTTAGATCATTCAGGGCCTGTGGGTCATGATAAAGGGCTTTATTTATTTGTCCTGCAGTCTCCCAACTAGGATGTCTGCTCCATAAGGGTAGGGATTTGTATGTTTTATTCAAGGCTGTCTTCAGTGCCCAGCACAGGGCTGAATACAGAGTATACTCCTTAAATATTTCCTATTGAGGATGTTGCTCCATGGCATGAAATATCACAGCTGTTTTGTTTTGTTTTATTTAGTGACAGAGTCTCTCTCTCTTGCTCACCTAGGCTAGAGTGCAGTGGTATGATTGCAGCTCACTGTAACCTCAAACTCCTGGCCTCAAGCGACCCTTGCACCTTGGCCTCCCAAAGTGCTGGGATTACAAGCATGAGCCACTGTGCACAGCCTCTCATGACTGTTTTTCTTGGAGATGGGGGCCATTGTCCCCACTTCTTCAAGGAGGAAAATGATGTTCAGAGAAAAGTAAGTGGCCCTGCCCAAAGTGGCAGAACGTTAAGTGTCTCTCCAAATTTGATCCCTTCTCCTTCCCTAATAATGGCATTCTAGCCAGGCACAGGGCAGCCCAGCAATAAACTACATGTCCCAGGCTCCTTTGTAGCTAGGCGTGGCCATGTGACTATTCTGGCCAATGACAGGCAAGTAAGTGATATCACTTCCTTTGAAGGAAACCACTAGCTCTGCCTTTCTTCTCTCCCTTCTCACAAGGCTGGATGAGATACATTTAGGTCACGTAGATAAGGATGGCCATCTAGAGTGTAACAGAACAAGAAGAGGGAAAGAAGGTGGACCTTAAAAGATCTGTTGCAGAGCCCAGACTGTACTGGGTGCTACAGGCAAGAAATGTTAAATGTCTGTCTCACTTCTGGCTTACAGGGTCCTATTTGTTATAGCTGCTTAGCCTGATTAATACATTCTAGGTCATATAGCTGCTAAAGGGCTCAACTGGAGCCTGACTGGTGGGTGCCTAGGCAATTCCTGGAGAGACCTGGGAGGTTCACCTTGGTGATGTCCACAGGCAGCCCATTGCGTGAGGCCTCCAGCATGGGCTCCAGTCCCTTGGCCTGGCGCAGGTGCATCTTGGCACCCTCCACATCATTTTTCTGCTTGGCTCGCAGTGCGGCCTGTAGGAGCTGCTTCTTCCGGCCCTCCAGGAAAGCCAACTGCTGTTGGGCTGTGGACAGATAACCTCTGTGGGTGCTGCCCAGCCCTTGGTCAGGTAACAGGTAGCCAGGGTATAGAGGGGTGCACCTACCTCTGGTGGATGTGCCTTTAGGGGCTGCTTTGGCTGCAGAGGCTGGTCCGGACTGGGGAGCCCTTGAGGGTGGGGCCTTGGGCTGGACTGTGGGAGTCACAGGGCTGTTCTGCTGATGACAGAACAGAGAAGACATCAGAGATTTCCTAGCACCTGTGAGCAGTCCACTCCTCAAGGGTAAGGGCCTAACGCTGATAGCAATGGCCACCTTAATGGATCGCCAGAACTTAGCTTGGGTGCTATCCCCTGACTCAAAGCAATATCCTCATACCTTCTTAGGCTCCTCATCCTCTTCATCCTCTGGGCCTTCATCCTGATTGGCCAGCTTCATGGCAGTCTCTAGGACACCCACTAAGCTCTGCTGGACAGGCTCTGCGGCCTCCAGGCCCTGGATGGGGGGAAAGCCTGGACAGCCAGTTAGGGCCCAATCAGAGAGGAAAGCCCTTATGCCATCATGGCAGACATGCGTGTTCCTCCCCATCTTTGGAGTCTTGGGCTTTAATTTTTTAGGTTTGTTTTTTTTTTTTCTTGGAGACAGAGTCTCACTTTGTCACCCTTGGTAGAGTGTCGTGGCATCATAGCTCACAGCAACCTCAAACTCTTGTGCTCAAGTGATCCTCTTGCCTCAGTCTCCTAAGTAGCTGAGACTATAGGCATCTGCCACAGTGCCTGGCTATTTTTTTTTAAGAGACGAGGTCTTATTCTGCCTCAGGCTGGTCTCAAACCCGTGAGCTCAGGAAATCCACCTGCCTTGGCCTCCCAGAGTGCTAGGATTAAGGTGTGAGCCACCACGCCATACCTGGTCATTTTTTTTAGTTTTTTGAGATCGGGCCTCACTCTGCTTGGCTCGCAGAGCAGCCTGTAGGAGCTCTGCCTGATCTGCTGCCCAGACTAGAGTGTAGTGGTGTGATCGTAGTTCATAGCAACTTCAAATTCCTGAGCTCAAGCCTATCCTACCACCTCAGCCTCCCAAGTAACTGGGATTATAGGCATGTGCCAGCAAACCTGGCTAATTTTTCTAATTTTAGTAGAGATGGGGTCTCACTATGCTATTCAGGCTGGTCTCGAACTCCTGGCCTCAAGCCATCTTACTGCTTCAGCTGCCCAAAATGCTGGAATTACAGGGCAAGCCACCATGCCTAGCTGTCTTAGGCCTTTAAATCTACTTTGAACCCCCAAATGGAGCTGCTGGTGGTCCTGTTTAGATACTAGACCATTCCCAACCTCCCTCATGTCTCTTGGCTTTTCTTGCTGGACCCCAGGCCTTAATTGGACTTCAACAAAAAAAGACTGGGGTATCCTCTGTGTGAGGGGCTGTGCTGGGCAGTGGACCTAGAGGGGTCCCAGAGGACCAAGATGCAGAGAGATAATTGATCCCCTGGAGGCTGCACAGACAACACCTCTGAGAACTCAGAGGTGGCCTCTGACCCACTGGGGGTGCTAATAGAAAGCTAAGCAAGTGTCTGCAAAGCTGAAATCTGCAGACTAGGGAGAAATGAGTTAAATATAAAAGAAAAGGACAGTGGTGGGCTAGTAAATAGGCTCTCAAAAACATCCCCTGAGTTTTGTGTTTGCCAATTCCCATGATGCAAACACTCCTGTCACGATCAATGTCAAGTTACCAATTGCTTAAAAAGCTTGCAAAATTATTGAATATGTAGCAACGAGCTCCCTGTGCCTATCCCATTAGAAGGAACAGCATCTGCAAAGGTTCAGAGGCAGGAAGAGCAGGAGCCAGGAGCAGGGCCTACCTGGGGGCACAGGCAGCTCAGCCACATCCACGGCTCGGCCAGCCTTGTGGGCTCGGATGGCATCTTGGTATTGCTGCAGGGGACACACGTGTTAGGGCTACCTGGAGAAGGTCTTTGGGGGCTGCCCATTTGCCACCCAACCTCCTTGCACCTTGATGATGCGCTCATGCATGCGAGCCTTCCGCTGGTCCCCCTTGCTCTTGGCCTGGACTGAGGCCACATGGTAACGCTCCATCCGCTGCTCTAGCGCCTCCAGTAGGGTCCTCGGGGGTGGGGGGACATCTGGGCCAGATTGGGGGCAAGGTTAATAGTTGAGGAAAGGAAGACTGTCTGGCCCCAGCCTGCCCACCCAGAGGGTCCCAGGAGCCTACCTGGCACGGAGGGTGCCGTGGCAGGAGTCAGAGGCTGTGGTGTTGGTGATGGTGGATCTGGGGGCAGCTGGTCTGGGGACAGAGAGGTCCAGTCCACTGAGGGGCTTTCCTTACCCACACCTACCCCAGACTGGTCTGGCCTCAGGAGGTTTCTAAGGCTGACCAATGGGGATAACAGCATCAAGGGAGAACTTAATGGATGCCTCAAACCATCTTGGAAGATGGGCAGGATGGGGTCCTCACCAGGTGGAGGGGGCAGGTGAGATAGGTCCAGGGGCTCCCCCCGGCTCAGAGACTCCAAGATGGCATCAAAGCTCTGGGAGAAGGAAGATTAGGGTGGGAGATTGAAGTTGGAGGCCAGGACCCTGTGGGGAGCCCCCATGCCCTCCCACATCACAGAAAACTCCTAGCTCTGTCCCTTCTTTTGCGTCTTCTTGCTTAATCCTCTTCTAATACTCATACCCATTTCACAGAAGGGGAAACTGAAGCTCTAAGAGGCACAGCAAACTATAGCTAGGGAGTGACCAAGCTAAGATTCAAATTTGGGTCCACTTGACTCAGGAGCCTATTTTGTTTGCCACCATGCAATGTTGGAAGCATCTTGCTCTCTCTTTCTGCGCCCATCAGTTTTGATGCACCTTGGCCACACGGAAGTATCTGGTAGCAGTGGTGGAATCTCCCTGCTGCTTGGCTTGGAGGGCAGCCACCTTATACTCGCGCTGGCGGGTCTGCAACTGGGTCAGAGGGCTGGGGCTACAGGGACCTGGAAGGGGGAACAGCACACAGGAAGGATCTGGAGCCTGGACAAGTTCACCACACAAAACATTTCTATCTACATCTTGCAACTTTCAAAAAAAAAAAAAAAAGAAAGAAAGAAAGTGGTGTCTACATCTTGCAACAAAGATCAGGATTGGGCCCATTTTATAGATGTGAAAACTGACACTCAGAGAGGGGTTGTTGCCTCTCCAAAGTCACACAGCTTAAAGATGGCATGGTGAGGACTCCCCTCCAACCCTAGGCCTGGCAGGCTCTAGAGCCCTAGCTATTTTGCCCCCAAGAGAATTTTGAAAAACCTTATTTATGTGCCTATCTACATTTTTAATTTAATATCTATCAGTTTTCATCTTACATTTAAAAAGTGGCTAAGATTTTATTACCAGTGTTTTGCAAATATTGACAAATTGAAAAAAAAAAACTGTCACATCACATATTTAAATGGTATTAATGCCTTTTAACTATTACAGTGACTTAAAAACTCCCCAACACTCATTACTTTTTTTTTTTGAGACAGAGTCTCACACTGTCCCCCTAGCTAGAGTGCAGTGGTATCATCATAGCTTACTATAACCTCAAACTCCTGGGTTCATAAAGCATCAGCCTTCCGAGTAGCTGAAACTACAGGCAAGTGCCACCATGCTTGGTTAATTTTTTTCTATTTTTAGTAGAGATGGGGTCTTTCTGCTGCTCAGATTGATCTCGAACTCCTAACCTCAAGCAATCCTTCTGTTTCAGCCTCCCAGAATGCTAGGGTTATAGGCATGAGCCTGGCCCACTTCCCAGTCTTTTAAATTATGGTAAAATACATACAAAATTTACCATCTTTTTTTTTTTTTTCAAGAGATGTGGTTTTGCTGTGTTGTTCAGGCTGATCTTAAACTCTGGGCTTCAAGCAGTCCTCCCACCTGGGCCTCCCAAAGTGCTGGGATTATAGGCATAAGCCATTATGCTTGACCAAATTTACCATCTTAACCATCTTTAAATGTGCAGTTCAGTGGAATTAAGTACATTCACGTTGTTGGCCATGTCTAGAACTTCCTCATCTTAACAAACTGAAACTCTGTCCCTATGAAACACTAACTTCCCAGCCTCTGGCACCCACCATTCTACTTTCTGTCCCTGTGAATCTGAGGACTCTAGGGATTTCCTGAGTGGAATCATAGTGTTTGTCCTTTCGTGACTGGCTTATCTCTGTGAGCGTAATGTCTTCAAGACTCATCCATGCTGTGCAAGTGTCAGAATTTCTGTCCTTTTTAACGCTAAATATTCCATTATATGGGATAGACCACATTTTGTTGATGCTTCATCTGTTGATGGACACTTGTTTCCACCTTTTGGCAGTTGTGAATAATGCTATTACAAAGGTGGTGTACAAATATCTGTTTCAGTCTCTGCTTTCAATTCTTTGGGGATATATACCAGCATTTGTTTTTTAAATATACTCTGGGTCTCACTTTTAGTAGTTGGGAATTTTTAGCCTTCTCTTATTTCCATCCATATTCCCTACATAATTTTATCCTAACATGATATATCCATGTGCTTAAAACCTTTTTTGCCTACCCTATGGTATACTTATAAACCCAAAATACACTTATGCAATGTGCTTGCAAAGTTAGGAAACCCAGGCCTTGCTACTTTTTAAATAGTGTGTTAAAAAAAAATAGTGTGTTAATTACAGTTTAAAATAATATGCTCACTACTTGGGAGGCTGAGGTAAGAGAATTGCTTAAACCCAAAAGTTTGAGGTTGCTGTAGGCTGTGACGACATAGCACTCTATCAAGAGCGACACAGTGAGACTCTGTCTCACAAAAAAAAAAATATGCTCAGTATGTTTTTTGGGGAAGTTTCTCGAAATTTAAAGCTACAAATGCAATTGTTAGAATTGTTAGTTTAAAAAAAAACATAGTACAGTAGATACACCACCCACTATCCACAAATCTGGAAATACCTAGAAAACAGCATGCATTGTATTTTTTTCAGTCTTACAACTGGATCCCCTCCTTTAATCCCTGAAAGGCCTTTAAGTTGAAGTGAAACACCTTGACATTGGATTAGTTTTATTACCTGTGATTGTAAGTCTCTCGATGTTTAAAAAAAATTTCTTAGAGAGCCTAAGCAACATAGTGAGACCCTGTCTCTAGAAAAATTTTTAAAAATTAGCTAGGCACAGTAGTCCAAGTCTGTAATCTTAGCTACTTGGGAGGCTGAGGTGGGAGGATCACTTGAGCCCAGGAGTTTGACGATGCAGTGATCTCTGATCATGCCACTGCACTCCAGCCTGGGTGACAGAGCAAAGCCCTATCTCCTATAAAAAGTCCACCAAAAACAAAGGAAACAAAAATTTTTCTTCTGTGTTGAATTATTGTTATAATTATTATCAGCATCTAACTGAGCAAAACCTAAATATATATCAATCTTTTTTTTTTTCTTAGAGACAGGGTTTCACTCTGTCACTCAGGCTGGAGTGCAGTGGTGTGATCATAGCTCACTATAACCTCAAACTCCTGGGCTCAAGCCATCATTCTGCCTCAGCTTCCCAGTAGCTGGGACTATAGGCACTTGCCAACCATGCCTAGTGACTTTTTAAATTATTTTTTTGTAGAGACAGGATCTTGCTATGTTGCCCAGGCTGGTCTCAAGTGATCCTCCTACTTGGCTTCCCAAAGTGATGGGATTATAGGCATAAGCCACTGTGCCCAGCCTAAAATGGTAAATATTATATGTAGTACCATAGCAACAAAAAAACCTCTCTGTCTGTATCCCCCTTGGAAAGTACTCATGAACTCCAGGGACATGAGGATTCCCCAGCCTTGCCCACCACCTACCTGGGGGCAGCTGTGGCTTAGCTGAGCCTAGGGATGAAGCTGGGGTGGTGGCAAGAGGACCCTCCAGGGTGACCCTGGGCTCCAGAGTTGGCAGGATTGAAGGGGCTGGCTGGGTGGGTGCAAGGCTGTGGCTGGGCATGGCTGCTGGGCCCTTTCCTATGGCCACAGGCGGCGGGATGTCTGCTTCATCAATGGTATTGCCCTTCCGGACAGAGGACAGAAGATTCTCCAGCGTCTGAGATAAGGCATGAGTGTGGGGTTGGGAGAAGCTGTGAGCTTAGTGTGGGAGGTTCAGGGTGGTGGGGTCCCAGAACCGTGTCTTCTGCCTACTCACTTTAAGCCCCCGATCGTAGCGCCGCATCTTGGCACTGTCTCCAGCTTGCCTGGCACCTTCGATTGCTCTCTGGTAGAGGGCCAGCCTCTCCTGCAAAGTGGCCTCGACCCCTGGGCAGGGGGCTGAGGGCTTTGGCTGTGGTAAGGGCCAGGGACTTGGTCTTGTTGGTAACTCCACTGACACCCGCCCCTTGCACATTAGCAATCAGCCACGTGTCACCCGTGGGCCAGCCTCCCCTACCTCAGTGGGGCAGAAATCCAGATCCCCATTTCCCAGAAGAGGAAACCAGGGTCAGAGGCGCCATACTATATCCCAGAGAAGGACAAGGGTGGGCCTTGAACCCTCGGCTGTCCATGGGGTTCTGATTCAAGGGAGCAGGGTTGTCAGAGTTGTACCTGGGCCATTGGTGGCTGGGACTCCAAAGCCTTCTGCTCTTCTCCCAGGACCTCATTCAACTCCGCCTGCAGGGTCACACAATCAGGGATAGGATGTGAGGATCCACTGAACGGGGATAGTGGGCAAAGAGCCCCAACCCCCACTCCCATCCCGCTGTGGGTACTTACCAACAGGTCGTCATCAGCCTCCACATCATCCTCATCTGTCCCCTCTTCCTCCTCGTCTGGGTCTCTCATGCACATTCTGGCCATCTTCTCGATGGCTTCCATGGGCAGGGGGCCTGGCAGCAAGGGGAGGCCCCAGATGGACCAAGATCCTCTAAATATCCCACCCCTGTCCCTAGCGTGGACACCCTCAGGTCCTCCCTGTAAGGTTCCACCCTCTGCTGACCTCTTCCTTTCTATGTCTCACTTCTCCTCCTCATGCAGCATCAGTTCTAGGGCTAGGCTACCTGAGTTTGAATCCCAATTCTGTCGCATTCTCACTGTGGGACCTTGACAAGTCACTTGGCAAGTCACTTTACCTCTCTGGGCCTTAGTTTCTCCATCTGTTAGATGAAGATAACCAGTTCCTCCCTCACAGGTAGGTGGTAGGAACGAAAGGGAAATGAAGTTCTTTTTAATAGTATATTGTCAGCATCTTGTTATTCATGGTAGTTAAGTTCAATAATGCTGCTTTGAAAACTGAATTAGTAAATACATGGGACCACTGCTCCTAGGGGAAACTCAGGTTTTGGTTCACCGGTGAGCCTCTGGTTACAATGTTTTCATCAACTGATCAGTACACAATCTTGCTTTATGTAAATTTCTGCTTAAAGACACCTTCTTGAATATATGCATTGTTAATTAACTTTGAACTCATACCCAACAGGATGACAGTTCAAGCTGGCAGAAAGCTTTTCTAACACATATATTTTCTCTATAAAGCACATTACAGTCTTCTAGCCCTTAGAAATACTAGACAGCATTTCCACATTATGCCTAGAGCCATTATTGACAGTGAAATTACTAAGAAAAAGCATAAAAATGAGAAAAATATGGCACTAAATAGACCTCAAAAAGGATCTTTGCTTATACTGTAAGAGCTGAAAGAAGGCAGAGCATAGCTTTGTAACACCTCATACATCAGGCCACTCAAATTTTTTATTCCTCTTCATGCGTTTGTTGTGAATGACCACAAAAGTGGTGTGCTATTATTGGTTTGGAGCTTAAAAACAAATTTCAGTGAGTAGTGAATTCACAAATATGAAATCCACAAATAATCAGGATTGACTATATTAACTCAAAAAAAATTTTTTTTAATTGCAGTTTTTGGTCAGGGCTGGGTTTGAACCCCCCACCTCCAGCATATGGGGCCAGTGCCCCACTCCTCTGAGTCACAGGCGCCGCCCAACTCCGATGTTTAAAGGTTCCATTTGCCCTCTGGGCTTCAGCTCCACCTGATTCCTCCATCTCTGCTCCCTGCCATCTGCTCCAGGGCGTTTTACCCGCTATGACCCCTCCTGGAAGTACTCCCTACCTCTTCACCTGACTCTCTGCATTGTGGATGTTTCTTTAAGCAATCCCACAATGACTCACAGACCTCTCCAATGGCTCTGTTTCCCTCATCCCAGACCTGATTATGGGATAGCAGGTTTGACTTACGAGGACACAGGCTTATTATGTCAGGTGGTTCCTGTGTGAACTACTTATGCACCCCAGAAGACTAACTCCTATGATATATGCATGATTATTGCTCCCACTTTACAGATGGGGAAACTGAAACCAACACAGCCAGTAAGTGGGAGAGCTGGGGTTTGAACCCCCCCAGGCTAAGTCCAGAGTTGACTGCTTACCCCCTCAACCAGTTGCTGGGCTCCAGGAAGGCAGGGATGTTATCTTTCTGATTTTCCTCATCTACCCAGTGCCCAGTCTGAGTCTAGCCCACAGTGGGAGATCAGAAAATGTCCAGAGGTGTGTTAACTATCTTACCTTTGCCTTTGAGCTTCCCTAGGGCTGGGGGCTGGTCCCCCACCAAGGCCAAGAATTCAGCCTCCAGTTCCTCATTGTTAACTCCATCCTCAGGGATCATCAGGCCGTCTGGGGAGAGGTCAACCAGGAGGCCCAGCTGGGGGGAGAGTGAAGGTCCAGTCAGACCTGGGGATTTACCACTTGGCCAGAGGCAGCCATCGTGGACTCAGCAACCCCTTGGGGAGGAACCAAAGTCTCCAGGGGAAAGCCATGTTCTGGTGGAGTGCCAGGAGGCTGGCCAGGTGTCCCAAGATGGGCCACGCTCTCTGGCACATCAACATGGGGCAAAGGGTGGGCAGAGAGACCCAACTCACTGCTCTGAGTCCACACCTGTGATGTGTGGCTAGCCAAGTTTACCAGGAGAAATAGGACCTACACCCTGCCCAAAACAGCCACTCTGTACACCTGGGCTTTTCCTTCCAGCAGAAGGGGCCATACAGGAAGGCTGGGACATCAAGAACAATTACAAACCCTAGGCTCAGCGCCTGTGGCTCAATCGGCTAAGGCGCCAGCCACGTACACCTAAGGTGGCGGGTTCGAATCCCAAGCCCGGGCCCGCCAAACAACAATGCTGGTTGCAACCAAAAAATGGCCGGGCGTTGTGGCGGGCGCCTGTGGTCCCAGCTACTTGGGAGGCGGAGACAGGAGACTCGCTAGAGCCCAGGAGTTGGAGGTTGCTGTGAGCTGTGATGCCATAGCACTCTACCCAGGGGGATAGCTTGAGGCTCTGTCTCAAAAAAAAAAAAAAAAAAAAAAAACAATTACAAACCCTGACAACAATGTAGAAGTTGAAAGTGGGGTCTTTGCCTTGCAGACCTGTCTATCTTGGTTAATGACCAATTATGACATACTAATACTATGTTGAACTATATGAAGTTGCCCTTTAATCAAAAATGGTCAAAGATCGGCAATTATATATGGCCCCACTTATTCATGATAATGATGACATTTAATGAATGCTATGTTGTAGTGCCTTCCATAAACTATTTCAATGAATCTTCATGACTATCCTGTGAGGTGGGGGTCCCTAAGAGGTCTCCATTTTACAGATGAGAAAACTGAGGCTCAGAGCTGTTAAATCAAGTGTCCAAAGTCCAGAGGCCAGGAGAGAACTTCACGTCAGCTAAGCTGGAGTACCTAACACTAAGCTATGCCCTGAGCTACTTCTGTCAGACCTGAAAAAAAACCAAATGTCTCTTTCCTCCCGCCCCAGGGGGCAGAGGAGTTGGGAGAGTGAGAAGGGGCCCAGGCACGGGCTCCCGAGTTCACAGCTGCAGTTCTGGATTTGCATTTAGCTCTAGAGAAGCTGTTAGTCCTTATGACCTTGGGCAGATGTCTTCACCTCTCTGAGCCTCAGTGTCCCCATATGTACAATGGGAATAAAAGGAGTCTGACATTGTCCATCTAATGCAAGCGTTTGACAAACCTGCTCCGAGGGCTGCCCCTCCCTTCTCTTCCCCACTGGAACTGCTGCTTCAACAGGTGGCCCCAACCCAGGGCCGTGTGCGCCAAGTGCTGGGGGTGTCTAGGCCAGCAGGCCCAACCATTGGGGGCGGAGCCTCATTTGGGAGGCGGGGACAGGGTCTCACTTAGGGGGGTGGAGATCAGGCTTTCCCGGTTGTGGGGCCTGCCCCGAGCATATGGCGGGGACTGGGAGGTATCCCCCCAATGGGGCCGTAGGACGCAGACTCACCTGGCGGGCGGCGGCAGCGCCTCGGCCGGGGGGTCCCGGAGGTCCCTTCCTCCTGTGCATCTTCCAGGCTGTATGCCCGGACCGCTGACCCCGGCGCCCGGCCTTTCCCTGCCTCCTCCTCCGGGGCCTGTCGCGACGCACGCGCCCTTCCCGAGCCCTGCGCCCCTCTTCAGCGCCCCGCGACTGCCAACCCTGTGTCCTCCCCTCCCAGGTTAGCCGCCTCACTTCCGCCTTGGCCTCCGGTCGCCTCTCTACCTGAGCGAGGCCACTGGACTTGCCGGGCCTGCCGCACCGAAACTACAACTCCCGGCAGACACTGCGCGGAAACGCATACGTCTGGCGGGGGTGTGGCTGGTTGAGGCAGGGGAAAGGGGCGGGACGTGCGCGGGTGTGATGAACGGTCCTGGTATTGCGCGTGCGCGGGGCGTGGCTTCGAGAGGCGCGGGAAAGAGGTGCATCGCGCGCAGCTGTGAGGGGTGGTGTTCGCTCTGTAGTTGGCAGCGTTTCGCGGTCACTCACGGGCTCCGGGCTCACCTAGGCTCCCGGCCTAAGAAGTCTAGACTTTTTGATTGCCAGGGTTGTGTTAGTGGGCAGCTGGTCACCCCAGAAACTGAGGCCGCAGCACCTAGGCTTCCGGCCTCCTTCAGCTCCGGACTCTCGGCCCAAGCTTCCGGGAAGACCAACTTAGTCTTTTATTTTTTCAAAAGAGTGTAAGGCAAATAATGTAAGCGACTTATTTCCTGATAAGCTCAGACAGAATTTGGTACTGATAAGGACAGAGAGATTTTAAGAACTTATGTGGCGCAGGGCAATTTTGGCTTGTCTGGCCCCTACGCTGGAAGAAATTGGCCTGTGGTAACTCCTACCCCTGAAGGCCCTGGCTGTCCCTGGAAGGGCCCCAGATGGCCCCTCTAAAAACTCCAAACAACCTGTAAGGGCCCTACGTGGCCGCTGGAAAAACTTCAAGTGGGGCCGGGCGTGGTGTCTCACACCTGTAATCCTAGCACTCTGGGAAGCCGAGGCAGGTGGATCGCCTGAGCTCAGGAGTTCAAGACCAGCCTGAGCAAGAGCGAGATCCCTTCACTACGAAAAAATGGAAAAAAATAGCTGGGCATTGTTCTGCATGCCTGTAGTCTAAGCTACTTGGGAAGCTGTGGCAAGAGGATTGCTTGAGCCCAAGAGTTTGAGGTTGCTGTGACCTATGACACCACAGCACTCTAGCCTGGGTGACAAGAGACGCTATCTCAGAAAAAAAAAAAGTGTCCCTGGAAGTGGCCCAGATACCCCAACCTAGAGGGGAGGGTCTTCAATCCAGGGACCAGAGCCCATGTGGCTCTCAGACCCTGGGCAAAAGACAATCCCCTCACTGCCGGGCGGAGGAGGTTTGAATTCCTACCTAGTCATGGCTCAAGGTGGCTCTGATCCTGTGTCCCACCCTGCGTCCTGTTGGGGCCCATCTGACCTCTTGGAGCAGCCAGATGGGCCAAGGTGGAGGTGGAGGGTAACCTCTGCCCTCAGCCAAGGCCACTGGGTACTGACAGGCACTGCTTAAAATGATGGGAGATTTTGCTTGTTTTCAGATTCCTAAAGAAACAGTTAAAATGAGCAAGAAGAAGAAGCTTCGGATCCCAGGTATTTTGTTCATTCAAGTTGACTCTTGAGAGGTGTTTGTGCTTATAGAAGGAATGAGGGTTTATTGCAAAAATGGCTAATGGGACACCCCAAACTCCTTAATGGAAAACAAAGATTTAATACATGCTAGAAAGAAAAGTAGAAATTACAGAGAAGGACATACAGGAAAAAGTAAAAATTTTCTAGAGCTTCTGCCAGTCCCTGGTGGGATCCCACAGCTTAAGATAGATACTCCCTTCCTCCCAGGCTTCAGTGAATGAGTCTGATGTGCTACAAAGCTACTGGCATGTGGCTGACTGTTTCACTGTGGGGCTTCAAACCCAACTTTCCTGCTCACTGTTTGATAGTGGATGAATTACTCTGTGCCTCAGTTTCCCCCTTTTGTAAATGGGGGGATAATACAAGCAGCTGCCCTTTCCTTTAGAGTAGCAGTCCCCAGCTTTTTTGGCACCAGGGACCAGTTTCATGGAAGACAGTTTTTCCATGGATGGGGTGGGAGTGGAGGGAGATCTGCCAGGAGGCAAGCTCAGACAGTGATGTGACTGGTGGGAGATCAAGCTGCTCACTCCCATGCTGACCCCCTGCTGTGAAGCCCAGTTCCTAACAGGCCATGAACCAATACTCGTTGGGGACTACAGCTTTAGAGCTGTGGTTCTTAACTGGGTAGGAGTGGAGATTTTGTACCCCAGGAGATAGTTGGCAATGTTTAGAGACATTTTTGTTTTTCTCAACTGTATGTGTGTGTGGTGAGGGACTGATACAGGCATCTACTGGGATGCTGCTCAAAATCCTACAAAGCACAGGATGACCCCAACCACACAGAATGATCCAGCCCCAAATGTCAACAGTGCCAAGGCTATGTATGAACCCTAGAGCTCACGTTAGTTATTAGTGGATTAGTATATATAAAACACCAAGAAAAACATGTATGCTGCTGTTAATTATCATCCTACAAATGATTGTTTTTTAAAAAACTTTTCTTTTTGAAATCACTTGAGGCTCATAGAAAAATTCCAAAAGTAGTTCAGAGAGTTCTGGCTACTCTTCCCCTGGCTTCCCTAATGTTGCTATCTAGCACAACCATAGAATGATAATTAACTATAATATAGTATGAACAATAAGACCCTATTCTTAATATGCTACTTCTTCCCAGAATTCTTGTGTGCTTATATTCCAGTGTGACTGGAAAACAGAATCATCACACTGCAACCTCTATTTTTTTTTTGAGACAGAGCCTCAAGCTGTCAACCTGGGTAGAGTGCCATGGCATCACAGCTCATAGCACCCTCCAACTTCTGGGCTTAGGTGATTCTCTTGCCTCAGCCTCCCAAGTAGCTGGGACTACAGGCGCCTGCCACAGTGCCTGGCTATTTTTTTGTTGCAGTTTGACCAGGGCCGGGTTTGAACCCACCACCCTCCGTATATGGAGCCAGTGCCCTACTCACTGAGCCACAGGTGCCACCCATAACTCAAACATCTTAAAAATAAAAAAATGATATTTTAACTTAGTGGTAAATTTAGAGAGTGGTGCTCATTTTCTCCACCAACATGTGGGACAAAAAAATTATCAACAGATTAAAACTGTTTTCTGCGGGGATGAGCAACAGGTCGCTTTGAGGCACAGCCATTTCTCTGACCTTGGAGAGAGAGATTGGAAGCCAGGTCCACCCACAGCAGGTCATTTGGGTTCTTTCTTGGCAGTGTACTTCCCAGCTCAGTGGATCTCTGGGGCTGGCTGTGGACAGCTCTTTCTGTGTGTCCTGGGAAGGATGGGGAGAGAGGAAGAAGGTTCTGGCACGTGGTGAAAGAGTCCCTTTCCCCACCAGCCTCTTCAGCCTTTGGTATTGAATACAAGGTTCCACCTTATTTTTTCTTAAATTGGTCCCATGGGGATGAATCACAGGAAGGAAATAGGAGGCACTTTGCTTCTATTGATATTTTTGCCTATTATTTGGTACAAATGTTCATTAGATCAGCCAAGTGAGCAAGTTTTGGGGAATCTTAAAAAACAAAATAAACGAAGTTGCTATAATTTGCCTTTTCTAGCTTACCACAATGTGGGAATGTATTTATGTAAGCAGCATCCATCGGAGTCTTATTCAGGGTGCAGCACTCTCTGGTGTAGGCACCTAAGGGGCATGGGGCGGGGGAGAAGATGAAAGGGTACAGTAGACTCAGCTCCTTCCTAGGAGAACCTCAAGAGATAGTGGGGGATCCATCTCACAGGAAGAGCTAATCAAATACACAGCAGGGGAATAAAGTTCTCAATGGGCACACATGAACTGTGACAAAATTGGAAGAAATTATAGGAAAATTGCTGTGGTTTAGTGGAGTATGAACAGCCAGGTGAGGAGAAGAAGACCCTAGCAATTCATGTTGTGTTGCGGGCTGGGGGCACTCATTTAGTGGGTTTACTTCAGGGTGTATAGGTGTGTACAGAGCTGAAGTTGGAGAGTCTAGAGTCAGCCTGGGTTCTTTTTTTTTTTTTTGAGACAGAGTCTCACTATGTCACCTTCGGTAGAGTACCATGGTGTCACAACTCACAGCAACTTCTAACTCTTGGGCTGAAGTAATTCTCTTGCCTCAGCCTCTCAAGAAGCTGGGACTACAGGCATCTGCCACAACACCTGGCTATTTTTTTTGTTGCAGTTGTTTAGTTGCCCTGGGCCAGGTTTGAACCTGCCACCCTTGGTGCATGTGGCTGGCGCCGTAACCACTGTGCTATGGGCATCGAGCTGCTTTTTTTTTTTTTTTTTAAAGAGATGGGGTTTTAGGTCTCAGTCTGTTGCCCAGGCTACTGCACAGTGGTATGACCATAGCTCACCACAGCCTTAAGTTCCTAGGCTTAAGTGATTCTCCCAGCCTCACCCTCCCAAGTAACTAGGAGTATAGGTGCACACTACCACACCTATTTTTTTTTTTTTGTAGTTATGGGTGGTCTCACTATGATACCCAGACTGGTCTCAAACCCCCTGGCCTCAAGCAATCCTCCTTCCTCAGCCTCCTGAGGAGGTAGGATTACAAACACACAATACTTAAACTGGCTGTTGGTTTGTGGTTTTTGTTCTCACTGCCTGGTTAGAAACCAAGTACATAGAAGATGTTTAGTAAATGCTCAAGTACTCTTGTGTTTGACACCTCTATAGTTGGCCTGGGTCAATAGTTTTGATTCTTTGGCCTGTATGTACCTCAATTTTTTCTTTTCTTCTTTTTTTTTTTTTTTTGAGATAGAGTCTCACTATGTCGCCCTTGGTAAAGTGCTGTGGCATCACAGCTCACAGCGACCTCCAACTATAGGGCTTAAGTGATTCTGTTGCCTCAGTCTCCCAAGTAGCTGGGACTATAGGCGCCCGCCATAACGCCTGGCTACTTTTTGTTGCAGTTGTCATTGTTATTTTAGCAGGTCTGGGCCAGGCTCAAACCCACCATCCTTGGTGTATGTGGCTGGCGCCCTACCCACTGAGTATGGGTGCCAAGCCTATGCCTCGGTTTTTTCATCTGCAAGGCAGGCATAACAGTAATACCCTACCTCGAAGTTTTATTGTAACCCACACAAGTTCTTAGGATAATATGTAGCATGGAACTCATCTGGGTCAACCCTTACCATTTGCTTATTGAATATGTGATTGGCTCAGGGCCTGTGGCTCAAGTGGCTAAGGCACCAGCCACATACACCTACGGTGGCGGGTTTGAATCCAGCCCGGGCCTGCCAGATAACAATGACAGCTGCAACCAAAAAATACCAGGCGCTGTGGCGGGCACCTATGGTCCCAGCTACTTGGGAGGCTGAGGCAGGAGACTTGCTTGAGCCCAGGAGTTGGAGATTGCAGTGAGCTTTGATGCCATGGCACTCTACCCAGAGCTTGAGACTCTGTCTCCAAAAAAAAAAAAAAGAAATGAATATGTGATTAAGTTGGGGCCACGTTTAGGGACCTCTTACAAGCCAGCCACTATTGCCAGTTTCTATGTAAGGGAGTTTCCTTCATTCATCAAGTAGGTATTATTAAGCACCTTTAGCCTCTCGAGTACAAGAAAAAGACATACTCCTATTGCTTTCCATGATGGGGAAAGTAGTGGAGAGATGCAAGGGACAAGAGGTACCCGAGGCTCACCTTTTTAATCCTGCTGACTCTGGGTCCCAGTTTTCCCAGGGTGGATATTCTGCAGGTGTTGCAGAAAACTAGAGTGGCACCAGTGATGTGCATTTTTTACATTAATTTATTCAGTCATCTACTTAGTATGCACTGACAGTATACTAGATGCTCCTATAGGCACTGGGACCCAACAAAGAGTGAGCTAGATTAGGCTCCTTCTCACATGCAACTCAGTTGAAGTAAGGGAGAGTGTAGATGACCCAGTCCAAGGAATACTTGCAGAAAAGTCAAGAAATGACTAGGACAGACCCATGGGCCAGAAAGGGGATGCTCTATAGCAAGGGTCCTCAAACTATTTAAACAGGGGGCCAGTTCACTGTCCCTCAGATCATTGGAGGGCCGGACTGCAGGCCCCAGGATGAGTTGGCGGCTAAGCGGGATAGGCAGCAGCAGCAATAACACCCGGCAGGCTGGATAAATGTCCTAGGCGGGCTGCATGTGGCCCGTGGCCATAGTTTGAGGATGCCTGCTCTATAGAGAATGGCCTGTGCAGGGTCATGTGAGTTGAGACCCACCACACATTTCCTGCCACTTCCTCAGTGGCATTCCAGGTTGTCACATGTGAGTTGGAGCCAGGCCAGACCACTCAGCCTCAGTCAAGGCCAGTTCAAAGGTAAAAAGCCCTTGAGTATTCCCAGCTACTCAGAAGGCTGGAGGATCACTTGAGCCCAAGAGTGTGAGGCTGCAGTGAGCTATCATTGTACCACTGCACTCCAGCCTGGGGAATAGAGCCTTGTCTCTTTTTAAAAAAGCCCTTGAATCCCATAGTCTTGTAAGCTCCATAGGTCCAACCTCCTGGATGAGATTCTATCCCATGATTTGCTCATCTAATGAGCATCAGAGCAGGAGTATCATACACTCAGAGTAAGCCTGCTCATTTACAACAATGCAGCAATGGCCTTGCCAAGTCTACTTGTCAGCCATGGCAGTGCATGCTCCCAGTATCTCCCACTTCTTCATCTCCCTCATGTTTCTAAACCAGGAGAAAGAATCCGTCCTCCAAAACCTCCAAAGAACCCGAGGCTAGGAGACTCCGATGGGGGTCCCCAGAGTTTGAAGTCAGGCCATTTATATCACCTTGAGGAGTCAGAAGGCAAGCCCAGACCTGCTTCCTCTACACAGCAGAGCAGGGAGGAACTGAGACAGACAGCCTCCAGGTAGGTGGCTCAGAACACTCCAACAAGGTTCCTCAGTGACACAGTTAAACAGCCCAGTGACCAGGGATGCAGTGAGTAGGGAACCAACATGACCTATCCAGTGCTGTGAGTTTTCCTCTCCCTGGAGCTCAGGACCCTTGGATCTTGCTCTGATAGCTTTCCTCTGTTGAAAAGAGTTTGTTTTTTTAACCACTAGGAAAGATAACATTGAATTGTTCAAGGTTACAGAATGAAACTCATATCTGTCTGTTGGTCAAATCTGTATTTCTTACACATTCCTCCTTCTCCTTAACCAAGAAGGGGTGGAAAGAGTCATTGGTTTGTGAAATAATCACCAGTAAAAAAGAAAAACAATCAGTATGTAACTGGCAATGCACTCAGCATCAGCTTATTAAATCTTTATAGCACTTTTAAATTAATTAATTAATTTATTTATTTATTTTTTGAGATAGAGTCCAAGCTGTCGCCCTGGGTAGAGTGCTCTGGCATCACAGCTCACAGCAACCTCCAACTCCCGGGCTTAAGCAATTCTCTTGCCTCAGCCTCCCCAAGTAGCTGGGACTGCAGGTGCCCGCCAAAATGCCTGGCTATTTTTTGTAGTTGTTATTGTTTGGCAAGTTCCAACTGGATTCAAACGTGCCAGCTCTGGTGTATGTGGTTGGTGCTTGAGCTACAGGCCTCGAGCCTTCACAGCACTTTTTAATCCCCATTAGATATAATGACTTGCCCAGGGGCTCTGGGCTGCTGGGGGCAGGTGGGATTCTGGCTGTGTCCATTTCCAAACATAGTGGATTCCTTGTTCTCTTATTTTTTTCATCAAATTAATTAAGAGGCCAGGCCCTATGGCTCATGCCTATAATCCTAGCATTCTGGGAGGCCGAGGCAGGCGGATCACCTGAGCTCAGGAGTTTGAGTCCAGCCTGAGCAAGAGCAAGACTCCATCTATACTAAAAGTAGAAAAATTTAGGCTGGCATTGTGGCAGGTGCCTGTAGTTCCAGTTACTCAGGAGGCTAAGGCAAGAGGCTTGCTTGAGCCCAAGTGTTTGAGGTTGCTATGAGCTATGATGTCATGGCACTCTACCCAGGGCACAGAGACACTGTCTTTAAAAAAAAAAAAAGGGTAATTTAGCATGGTGGGGAAAAAAGAAAGACCTCAAAAATGGTTTAGTCTGTCCATGAGGGTTAATCCACATATGTGTAACTATGACGAAGTAGAAAAAGTTAGCCAGAGTTAGGAGAAGCAAGATTTTTGCCAGCTAAAGTCTTTAGAGAAGACATTGTATATTGGATTACCAAATTTCCTGAGGAAAATAATTGAGGTGCATGGTTGTTTTTTTACTTTTATTTTATTTTATTTTATTTTATTTTATTTTATTTTATTTTTGAGACGGAGCCTCAAGCTATCCCCCTGGGTAGAGTGCCATGGCATCACAGCTCATAGCAACCTCCAACTCCTGGGCTCAAGCGAGTCTCCTGCCTC
>CAUYQV010089748.1:0-10635 GCA_963574575.1 Galagoides demidoff
GCCAAACAACAATGATGGCTGCAACCAAAAAATGGCCAGCGCTGTGGCGGGCGCCTGTAGTCCCAGCTACTTGGGAAGCTGAGGCAGGAGACTTGCTTGAGCCCAGGAGTTGGAGGTTGCTGTGAGCTGTGATGCCATGGCACTCTACCCAGGGGGATAGCTTGAGGCTCTGTCTCAAAAAACAAAAAAAAACAAAAAAAACCATGCATTAAGTGCTTATGTTTTCTCATGTAGTACAGCAGGTATGTTGTTTCATTTAAATTTTGCAAGGACCTTTGAAATAGGTCCTGCCTTGATTTCCATTTTGCAAATGAAAAGTATCACACTGGAATAAAGCCAGCTTTTACCCTTCTTCCTCCTTGTTAAGACACACTTTTCCTGGGTGGTCTAGAACTGGACTTAGTGTGCAGTGAATTTTGATTATTCTAAGTTGGTGCCTTTTATCCCTAGACAGTGGTTAAAAGAAATACTAGTGCCAGGGCGGCACCTGTGGCTCAAAGGAATAGGGCACCAGCCCCATATACCAGAGGTGGCGGGTTCATACCTGGCCCCGGTCAAAAAAAAAAGTCATTTAATCCTCTAGTCCTCAACATTCTTATCTAAAACAAGGACACTTACACTTACACGAAAGATGAGTAGATTTGGGGAAGGAATTCCAGACAAAGGAATCAGGGTAAGCAAAGGCACTGAGGTTAGGGAAACCCCAGTTCCACATGGAGGACAGCAAGAAGCTCTGTCTGACCTAAGCCAAGAGTGTGAAGAGAGGGGCCATGGGGCGCACAGTGGTAAAGATAGGCTGGCACTTGGGTACTGAAGAATTTGCCTTGGGTTTCAGGGGAGGAGTTTCTAAATCCTTAGAAGTTTTCAAGTGGTAGGAGTGAGTGGATCCCTACATCATTTCAGGATGGAGCTAGCTAGCAGAAAGACCAGCCACATGTCTAGACATTTGAGATTTTTGGGTAGATAATATCAACCTGACTTCCAGAGAGGTCAGGGGCTGGACACTGGGGTCTATTTTAGGGCTGAGGATTCAATCAATCATGCCTCTGTGATAAAACCCCAATAAAAACTCTGGACACCAATGCTCAGTTGAGCTTCCTAATTGGTGAACACACTGGTGTGCTGGGAGGGTGATACATTCTGTTTCCACATAGACAGGATATGGCCTCTGTGTTTGGGATCCGCTCAGACTTCACCTTATGGATCTCTTCATTTGGCTGGTTCTGACTGGTACTCTTTTGATAAAACTATGATGGCAAGTATAGAGCTTTCCCAATATAAGAGATATCAAATATGAGGACATTGTAGCAACCCACAAATTTGTAGTCAGTTATTCAGAAATACAAATGGTCTAGAGACCCCTAAGCTTGTGCTGGTGCCTGGAGTTAGAGCAGTCATGTTGGGAAATGTGTCCTTAACCTGTGATGTTTGCACTAACACCCAGTAGCTGACATGCAAAAATATATATTACGGTATTTAGTACCAGGTTTACGAATGCCTGATTCCCGACCTGGGTTTCATTTCATTGGTGGCTGGGAGATATAGAAGGTTAGTGAGCAGATAAATGATAGGATTAGCAACTGGGATTCTGAAAGAATAATCAGGCAGAGATGAGGCTGATCAAAAATCTCCCCGAGTCCCAGGTCCCCTCAGTTTTGCAATGTTAACTTTGACATGTAATTCTTGTCACCAAAGATGCTTCCTTTCAAAATCTAAAGATCAACTATAAATCAATTTGTATACTATATTGGTAGGATTGGCACCATCCAGGGAGACCAGGCCAAGGAGCTTCGAAAAATCCTTGCTCCTGGGAGCACCTCTGCAGACACTGCAGCTCATGGATGAAGCCTGGATGCATACTCAGCTCAAGCCTTCATGTTAAAGCACAAGGAAGGCAGCACCAGAATCTAGGTATAGCTTCTCCTTGGGAGTTTGGAGAACCCAGTGACATTCAGGAGTGCTTTTCTTTTTTCTAAATTTTTTTTTTTTTTTTTTTTTGGCTGGGGCTGGGTTTGAACCTGCCATCTCTGGCATGTGGGGCCAGGGCTTACCCTTTGAGCCACAGGCGCCGCCCCAGGAGTGCTTTTCTTAAACCTTCTGTGCCCTCCAGCTTGCTTCTTGGCAATGGCTAAATGTTGGGGAATTGTATTTCAACCTTTCGCCTATTCTCTCTCCTTGGATCTGATTTAGTGTCCACCGAAACCCTGCCAGAGGTGATGTCTTAATCTCTCTGCTGAGTGAATGGAGCCACGACGTTCAGATGGATTTTGCAAGACAAAAACCCAAATCTATTTTGTGGCTGCAGATACACATTCTGACTTTACCACATCCGCAGTCGTTCCAATTACAAACCCAAAAGGTGCTATAAATTCTTTTCCATGAGGTATTGGATTGTTTCTGGCATCTTTCATTTCTTGATAAGTCAGTCAGTCAAAACAGTCAGTCCGAGTCTGTCACCGATCCCAAGATTCTCTTAGCGGTGTCCTTAATTTATTGATGGTATCAGGTTTTAACCATTAACAACAATGTTTCTTTTCAGGAACACTGTTTGTTCATTGACTTTGATGAGAAAAAAATTCATTGCTCTCACAGAAGCAGTCGTCTTTTTTTACCTATTACTTTTTTTTTTCTTTTTTTGCAGTTTTTGGCCGGGGCTAGGTTTGAACCCGCCACCTCCGGCATATGGGGCCAGTGCACTACTCCTTTGAGTTACAGGCTCTGCTCTACTTATTACTTTTTTATTAAATAATGATTATTAAAGAAAATTCAAAAAGCATGAAAATATAAAGAAGAAAACAATTTCATAATCAAGAGATAACCAGAACAGGCTCAGTGCCCATAGGGGAATTGGTTAGGGCACTGGCCCTGTGCACTGGGGCTCATGGGTTGGAACCCAGCCCAGGCCTGCTAAACAAACAAACAAACAAAAATGGCCAGGCATTGAGGCAGGCACCTGTAGTCTCAGCTACTAGGGAGACTGAGGCAAGAGAATCACTTGAGCCCAAGAGTGTAAGGTAGTTGTGAGCTGTGACACTACGGCATTCTACCAAGGGTGACATAGTGAGAATCTATCTCAAAAAAAAAAAAAAGAGAGAGAGAGAGATAACCAGAACACCAAAACATTTTGGTGTATTTGCTCCCAGTCCTTTTACTTTTTCTTTTTTTTTTTTTTCCTTCTTGAGACAGAGTCTCACTCTATCACCCAGGCTAGAGGGCTGTGGCCTCATCATAGCTCACAGCAACCTCAAACTTCTGGACTCAAGAGATCCTCCCACCTCAGCCTCTGAGTAGCTGGGACTGCAGACACAGGCTACCACACCTGGCTAATTTTACTATTTTTAGTAGAGACCAGAGTCTCCCTTTTACTCAGGCTGGTCTTGAACTCGTGCGCTCAAGTGATCCTCCCACCTTGGCCTCCCAGAGTGCTAGGATTACAGGCTTGCGCCACTGTGCCGGGCTCCCAGACCTTTTCTATGCACACACATAAATGCTTAAACATAACTGGGATTGTCCATACATGGTTTCACCTTTAGTTCCAGCTAGCAGCAGAGACAATACCTGGGAACTTGTTAGAAATGCAGAAAACCAGGCCCCACCCCAGACCCACTAAATCAGAATCTGTATTTTAACAAACTCCTAGGGAATTCATATGCATAGTAAAGGTTGATGAGTACTGTAATAATTTACCCTGCACTTTTGTACTCTGTGTTATAATATAATAATAATTATAATATAAGCATAAGAATAATAATATAAGCATAATAATAATTATAAGCATTTCTGCTTCTCATTGAAAACTCTTATAAGATATGATTTCTAACTGTATAATATTCTATCATGGCTCAGCATCCATAGCTCAGTGGTTAGGGTGCAGACCAGGCCACATACACTGGGGCTGGTGGATTCAAACCTAGCCTGGGCCTGCTAAACAATAATGACAACTACAACAACAACAACAACAAAATAGCCAGGTTTGTGGCAAGCACCTGCGGTCCTAGCTAAATGGGAGGCTGAGGCAAGAGAATCACTTAAGCCCAAGAGTTTGAGGTTGCTGTGAGCTGTAATGTCATGGCACTCTACTAAGGGTGACATAGTGAGAGGTTAGGGCAGCCAGTAATAAGCAGAACTGATTAAAACATTGCAAAAATTCGTCAAATTGTTTGTCAAAACCCTCAAGTGACTGTGAGAAGCACACAGACCAAGTAAATAGTGATAGAGAAACAGGCAAATTTTAACTGAATATCTTGCCCAACAACTCATGACTCTGGCATCACAACAGTGCACCAGCTCACAGGGCACTGTCTGTGAGGGTCAGTAAACAAATAACTATATTGGAACACCTTGCCTATTCACATAATCTGGCCCCCAATGACTTTTACTTCACCCAAAGATAAAGGAAATAATTGAAAGGAAGGTATTTTGATGACATTCATTTTGATGATACTCATGACATCAAGGAAAATACAAAAATAGCTTTAATTGTCATTCCAGAAAAGAGTTCCAAAATTTCTTTGAAGGATGGAAGAGGCACTGGCATCAGTGCATAGTTTCCCAGAGGAGTACTTCAAAGGTGACCATAGTGATATGCAGCAATGAGGTTATATAGCAATTTTTCTAGGACGAGTTCACGAATTTAATTGTCAGACTGTGTGTTCCCAGGCCTGGCAATGAGGAAGACGCTGTGGCACAGGCAGGGAGTGGAGGCAGGTCCTCGTGCTGGATGGTGTTACATCAACTTTGCTAATCTGGGAATAACGCTTCCCAGAATCCTTATCTCCAGGTGGATCTGGGGTGGGGGTGGTCAAAAGAGGAGCTTGCATGAGATTTGGAAAGTAAAAGTGGAACAGCGCCATGACTTTCAGAGGGTGTCACTGTCAGATACTGTGATGGGGACTACCTGGCCTGTCCCAGCTTGTCCTCAAGCACTCCACCTGCTGGCCTTGCTGAGCAGCCCCCCTACCCTGCAACACGCAGACCTCTCCATGAGCTCCCTTCATGGCCTCACTTAGGCAGTAAGACGTGTCTGGCTTCTTGGATTTCCCTGCAAGCTCTGACTTTTTGTAAGGCTGGTTAGTGACAGTTTCTCCTATTGTACAGCTCTTTTTTCAGAAGGTCACTTGTCCTGCTCCTCCTACATTTGGGTGAAGTCTAATGCCCATATAAACCCTTCTCACATACACAGGTTCCATGACTGAGCCTGATCAGCACAGTCCTAATCAGAAGCCCCCTTTTAAGAGAAGGAAAAACCTTTTCCACAAGCAACTTCTCTCTCTCTCTCTCTCTCTCACACACACACACACACACACCCCCACACACACCCCAGTCCCTCCATGGCTCTCTGGGGTAGACTATTCAATGCCCAGGACTGGAGAAGAAGACCCTTCTCACACTCAATGTTAGAAGGGCTGTACCCACCCCTACCCCCTTCCATTCCAGGAAGTAGTGGCAACATGTTCAATCCCCAATCAGGCCTTTCTATGAGCCTCGGAGGTCTGTCCTATGGTTCGTATTTCTGGAACCCAGTCATGCCTGCTTGAAGGGAAGATCGGACAGTGGAATGCTGGGGCTCCTTCCTGGGGATCTCAAGGCCAAACCAGTTCTCTTCTTGGCTTCTTGGGGGATTGGACACCCCTGGCTGGGGTCCTGAGGCCAATTAGTTCCATTTATATCCTTTAAGTCTGGATTTTCCTACATGCCCAAGTCACAAGACTTTTAAGTCAGGGTCTTCTCTACAGCTCTGAGCATGACAGCCAAGCCCCTGCCCTCATGAAGCTCCTAGTCAAAGGAAAGAAATAGACAGTCAATTGGCCACTAGAGGGCACTTTGCCAAAACAATATAAGGGAAACTACAAGTCGGGAGAACACAGGAGAAGGTCATAAGCCAGTCTGGAAGGAAGTGCTGTGACTGCTGCAGGCAAAGCATTTAGTGAGGGACCGGCTGCCTAAAGGTGGGAGGTGGGAGAGAGTGTGGGACCCCGAGGAACTAAGAGGTGCCCAGTGAGGCACCTGGAAAAGAAGGGACTGAAAAGCTGGAAGGTTCTGATCAGGTCCGTCCTGGGGTTTGGCTGAGGTGAACACTGTCCATCCCGAGGCCACAGGAAGCAGAGAAGGGACAGGATCAGAGTTTGATCCTATAAGAAGACAGGCTTAGGTTCAGCGCACGTATCACAGTGGTTACGGAGTCAGCCACATACACCAAGACTGGCAAGTTCGAACACAGCCCAGGCCAGCTAAGCAATAATGACTACTGCAACAGAAAAATGGCCGGGCGTTGTTGCAGGCACCTGTAGTCCCAGCTACTTGGGAGACTGAGGCAAGAGAATCACTTAAACCCAAGAGTTTGAGGTTGCTGTGAGCTGTGACACCACAGCACTCTACCTAGGGCAACATAGTGAGACTCTGTCTCAAAAAAAAAAAAAGAAGACAGGCTTAGAGGAGGTGAGTCCAGGGGCTAGGAGTACATCAGAGACTGGGACAAGGGACAGGGAGGCCACACTAGGGAGGCAGGACTGGAGAGAAATGAATGGATTCAAGAGACACTAGGCAGATAAGCAGAAGGTAGAAACCAGCCATGTGGTGGGCTGGATGTATGCACCAGATGGCGGTGCTAAGAAGGAGTTGAGGAGATTGATTCCAAGGATCTGGCTGGATGCCCATGAGGGTGGGGGCTCTCAGCCGGTCAGCCTAGTGAAAGCTGCACAGTGTGAATGGCCCCCTGCAGTGATTTCAGAGTATGCATCTTTGTCTCCCCACACAGAAAAAAAGGACTAGGAAAAACCTTGAAGCATTCTATGAATAGTGTTCTTAGCAATATATGAAGTCTCTAATGAAGGTGACTGCTGGAAGAGTAATAAAGCAATGGAGAGAAGGGGAGCACTTTGCATAAAGAAGCAAAGAACGAGCAATAGAACAGCACCAAACATTTTTGTCTCTTACACTCTCTCCGGGGGAGGGCTGCCGGTCACCTAGTATGTAAGGGACACCCTCAGTGGTGTGCTACCAGCAGCAGTAGAGCAAGTGCAAGTGTGTGGGGGGAACACCCTCCCCCCAGCTCCTTGCTGGTTCACTCAATCCCACCAACAGTCACAGAAGCCGCCGAGTGCCAGGCACCATAGTATCAGACCCTGGGAACAAGCCAGGTCAGTCCCTGCCTAATAGAGCTCAAGGTTGGACACCAGATGTGCCATGACACAAATACAAGATGACAAATTATAACAAGGGTTGGAAAAGAGAACAGTGGAGTCCTGTTTTAGATGGGGTGGTCAGGGAAGGCCTTTGAGAGGTGACATTTGAGCTGTGATGGGAGGGAGAGGATGCAGGAAGAGTGCCCTGGGGGAGGAAACAGCATTGTCATAGTATCTGGCAGGGCTTTCCAGGAACTAAACAAATCACCATGCTTTCAAGGAACTGAAAGAGGCAGGGTGGGCGGCAGGTGGGAGCCAAGGCTGGGGTCAGGGTGGGAGGACACCGACTGGAGACACTAGCTGAAGGCAGGGGTGTGGGGAGAGCTGGCTAAGCCTGGACCAAATGATTCCTCAGGGCCCTTGTTACCCCGGGTTTCAATGATTTTTTAAGGAGCCATCCTGATGCTGTCACTGAAGGCTGGGGAGTCTGTTCATTTAAGAAGGAGGCATCCAGCTCACATGGAACAGGTGACCCGGAAGATGTTCCTTAGTCCAAATCTTGCAAACTGTCCAGCAGCATTTTTAGAAAATGTTCCCTTTTAGATTCAACTTCTTTTAACCAAATTGACCAGAGAAAAATAAAGTTCCTACAAATAGCGATCACTGGCGAACAAGGAGAGTTATTATCTTAAATTGAGGCTAAATTCTAAGAAAATAAAAAAACAACCCCATTGCCACTGGGCTGAACCCCCCACCTCCGGCCACCACCCAGCACATACGTGAGGATGATGGCTTCACCGCCCTGCTCATAAGTAGGAGCCTCAACATGGGCCTCTGTGCGAAGGGAAGGAAATGGACAAAGGAAGGAAGGCGAGAGATTAGAGAGGCTGACAGATGTAAATAGCCTCAGAGGAGCCACTCTGTCCCCGGCATTTCTCCCCTAGAGAGCCTTTTGTACCAAGGAATCTGGTTGCCTGAATGAAAAATGATATCATTTATTTCTTTAGTCAGAGCTGAGCTGTTTTCTTCAGACATAGAAATAACCTAACACCGCAGCACCAAATTGTTGGCCAAATGATAGAGACATCTGTAATTTGGGCTCTTGATAATGGCCTGGGTAAACAACTGTGGACTTGGTTTCTTGGGAGGGGCCTGGTTCTCCCCAGCAACACTACAAAGCTACGGAGGGACTTGAATGAAAGAAATGCTTTTGCAAAGCTTGTCCCAGAGCCCTGGCCTGCTGCTGAGCTGGAAGGAAGCTGGGCTGCTCATTGCTGTTGCTCAAATCACGCCTCACCAGCCAAATATCTATGCATTCAGCAAATAGTTATGGAACCCTGCCAAGTCCTGTGTTGAGCACTGAGGCCACAAGTGAGCAAAGGCAGGGGCCTGTCCTCAATGGCCTCACAGTCCAGAGGGGAGACAATGCCCAGGAGGCAGTGTTCAGTGGGTGACTTGGAGAGAAGAGGACTTTCCAGGTCAGAGAAGTAGGAGGACAGGGTCCGAAGCACAGAGCTTGGAACTGTCATTGACCATTTGGAAATTAAAAGAAATATGATATTGCAGAGAACAAAGTGCTAAGGAGGTCAGCAGTTGAATGCATGGCTGGACAGATAGGCAGAAACTAGAGCATATTCTTGCAAGCTAAGGAGGTTAAGAGTTAATCCATGGAGGAATTTCAGCAGGGAATTGACATGGTCAGATTTCTATATTAAAGTCCTCTCTGTCCTGACGAAACTTTAACAAATATCACATGAGGAGACTAATGTGGGCCTCTTCCTTATAGCATTCCTTGTGACGAGCAAACATTAGAAACAATCTAAATTGTCCATCAGTAGAAAAATGGATAAACTAATAGAGGTATAGTTAAGAAATGGAATCCTGTTCAAGAGTTTAAAATGATTCAATGTGGCTAGATCTTAAAAGCATGATTTTCAGTTAAAAAAGAAGGTGAGTTTCAGAATATGTACAGTATGATAAAATGCATGTAAAATTTAAAGCACCCGTGTTTATATTTTGATTATTAATTATTTAATAATATGCAAAACATGGATTGTTGCCTCTAAAAAGGGAGAAAAAGGCCCGGAGAAGGAGAAAAATACAAAGAGAGCCTTTATCTATAATGTTCTATTGGTTTTATATAAAAAGAAATACTGTATATGAAGCAAAATGCTAAAATATTAAATTTTATGCCTTAAAAAAATTGAACTTTGTTTTTTAAAACACAGAGAAAGGAAAGTCCATCTGGCATAGAGGAGGGACTGGAGGAGACTGGGGAAAGGGGCCCTGAACCAGCCTCTACCTCCACACAGCGCCCCCTGGGTAGGGTAGAGTGGGAGGCAGATCTTGGGGGCCCCAGGGGGCAATGCATACAGAGAACCCCCACCTTCTTTGGCTGCTTTTGGCCTCTGGGCAGGTCTGAGGTGTTGTCCTGGCCTTTTGTCTGGTGTCTTATCCAGAACCAGCCACCATTCTGACCTGATATGTTTTCTAGACCTCAGCATGATTCAGAGTCCCAGGGATGCCATTATTGTCTCCAGACATCTACCAACCAAAGGGCAAAAACAGGAGGGTTTTTTTTTTTTTTTTTTTAGACAGAGCCTCAAGCTATCCCCTGGGTAGAGTGCTGTGGTATCACAGCTCACAGCAACCTCCAACTCCTGGGCTCAAGCGATTCTCTTGCCTCAGCCTCCCAAGTAGCCTCCCAAGGCGCCCATCACAACGCCCAGCTATTTTTTGGTTGCAGCCGTCATTGTTGTTTTGGCGGGCCCGGGCTGGATTCGAACCCACCACCTTAGATGGATATGGCTGGCGCCTTAGCCACTTGAGCCACAGGCGCTGAGCCAAAACAGGAGGGTTTTAGAATATCTGGGAAAGTTTGGCATTGTGTATTCAGAGTAAAGATGATGTATGTGTGTGCATATATGTGAGTCTGCATGTACATGTCTGCACATGTGAGGACATGTGTAAGTTCAAGAGCACAATGAAAACAAGTCTTCTCAGGCAGTGCCTGTGGCTCAGTGAGTAGGGCACTAGCCCCAAATACTGAGAGTGTCTGGTTCAAACCTGGCCCCAGCCAAACTGCAACAAAAAAAATAGCAGGACATTGTGACAGGCACCTATAGTCCCAGCTACTTGGGAGGCTGAGGCAAGAGAATCTCCTAAGCCTAGGAGTTGGAGGGTGCTGTGAGCTGTGATGCCACAGCACTTTACTGAAGGCAATAAAGTAAGACTCTATCTCTAAAAAAAAGAAAGAAAGAAAGAAAGTCTTCTCAAAGAGGGTTTCCAGTGGATGCTGTGACTGGAGCATGGTCATTGAACAGATTATTCTTTTTTTTTTTTTTTTTGAGACAGAGCCTCAAGCTGTCCCCCTGGGTAGAGTGCTATGGCATCACAGCTCACAGCAACCTCCAACTCCTGGGCTCAAGCGAGTCTCCTGCCTCCACCTCCAAGCAGCTGGGACTACAGGTGTCCACCACAACACCTGGCTATTTTTTGGTTGCAGCCATCA
>CAUYQV010089749.1:0-27082 GCA_963574575.1 Galagoides demidoff
AAATGGCCAGGCGTTGTGGCGGGCGCCTGTGGTCCCAGCTACTTGGGAGGCTGAGGCAGGAGACTCGCTTGAGCCCAGGAGTTGGAGGTTGCTATGAGCTGTGATGCCATGGCACTCTACCCAGGGGATAGCTTGAGGCTCTGTCTCCAAAAAAAAAAACAAAACAAAACAATGTAACCTAGTGCTCAGTTCAGCAGCACATAAATGAAAAAAATGGAACCTAAACATTTGTATTTATAATTTAATCTGAAATTTAAAAAAAAAAGACTTCTTTTGCCCACTTATTTCAGTCTTACTAGTAGACTGGAAGGACAGCATCTAATTCCAGTACCCTAGACTACCTATATCCTAGTGAGCTCCAGACAGTGGTAAGCTACCTCTCCTGCAAGAGATTCAATGTCAAATGCCTCTTTGTGTGTGGGGGGGGTGGGAGAGGGGAGGGTGCATTATATTAACTGCCTGGATTCAAATCCAGTGTGGAGAGGGTGGTCAGGAAAGAAGGGCAAAGGAACATGCTTCCATCATGACCTATCTGCCCATGAAGAACAACTTGTACAGGAAAATCTCACTGTTATTCCAGAAGGCAACTGTCACATTATCTTAGCCACAGTAGGTGAAGCATGATGAAGCAATCATTTGTAAGAAGTCCTTGGCTGTGAGCTACATTTGGTGACTCAGTATTGATGACAGCATTGTAATGGTTGTAAAAGACTATGGTGTATATAAGAATACTGCCAGTACCTCATTAAGAGAAATCATCTTCCGTCAGAAATAGCCAAGAAACTTTGGTCAAGAATATATGTCAACTGCCTACACTTACTCTAGGTGGTGAAATCTCTATTTAAAAAGATATCTCAAAATGTTTTTCCATTATTAACTGAATTTCTGTGTTTTTTCTTCCCTAATGCTGGGTTACTACTGCATTAGGGTAGACAAAAGGAGATTCTTGCCTCTGTGTGCATGGAGGACACAATAAATAGGGAATCAGCAGTTTTACGTGTACCTGGCTCTAGGAGGCTATACGGGACTAAGTACTCTACCTCCATAGACTTTGGTCCTTGTAAAGGGATCTCCATTAACATAATACACCTGGACACCCTCACCCTTTCTTCGTCCCTAAGAAAGAAGGACTCTATTATCTAAAGAGTTACTTCAGGAGCAGAGACTGTGACTCTGTAACTTAGTCTCTCTTTTCTCTTTGACATTTGTCTGGTTGCAGAGAGCATGTGCTTTGGTCCTCTCTGAGCCACAACGTAAGCTTAATGGTAAGACTCTGCCCTGGCAGGGGAGGCCACAGCTTTCCTGTGATAATAAGTGGTTAATTGGTAAAATTCTGATATTTAGCATTAGGAAGTTCTCTCTTATCACACACCTGTGTTACTCACTCCAACTTAACATTTAATCAGCAACAATGCTGATACTTATATGTTCAATAGCTTAACTCCTGTATCTCAGTTCAGAACTTGGTATGGGGTGAAGGATAGGCCAAGTTAGAGCAGGAATCCACCATCCCAGACAGTTTAAAAACTCCAAATTGGGGGAGGAGGACAGGGAGAGTGTTAGTTTTGTATGAAGATACAATGATGTTTCAGTGAACTGAAAGGAAAAAGAGCTGTTGGGCCTCCAGAAGGAAGGAAGTGCGAGGTTGGCTGGATTTGCTCCACCTCTTGTCTTGACATCTCTGTGTACTTTTTTCATTTTTCTCTTTCTCTGCTTATCAGACCACATGGTGTTTTGTCAGAGGTGGGGCTGGTCTTTATACTGATTCAATCAGTTGTGGTGGTGAAGTCAATCAGATGTAATATAGAGCAGTATATCCACTGTGTTAATAGACCAACAACATGGGTTTTCAGCTATGAATATGAAATGGCAAATGACTTCAGAAGGTTTGGGGAATAAGAAGATAGCATAAAATAGTTGGATGATTATAAATTGAGCTATAATAAACAGTCTAGTGCAAATGTCCTTATGATAAAAGGACTTTATTTTTTCTGGGTAGATGCCTAGTAATGGGATTGCAGGATCAAATGGGAAGTCTAATTTGAGTTCTTTGAAGACTCTCCATACTTTCTTCCAAAAAAGGTTGTATTAGTTTGCAGTCCAACCAGCAGTGTAAAAGTGTTCCTGTCTCTCTACATCCACACCAGCATGTGCAGCTTTGAGATTTTGCGATGTGGGCCATTCTCACTGGGGTTAGGTGATATTTCAGGATGGTTTTGATTTCATTTCTCTGATGATTAGAATTGATAATCATTTTTTTGTTAGCCATTCATCTGTCTTTGTTAGAAAGAGTTCTATTCATCACTGGTCTCTTGGGCCAGTGATATATTAGATTGTTGGGTCCTTTTTTGTTGATTATTTTGAGTTCTCTATAGATCCTAGTTATCAAGTTTTTGTTGGATTCATAATATACAAATATCTTTTCCCATTCTGAAGGTTTTCTGTTTGCTTTGGTTGTTGTTTCCTTAGCTGTACAGAAGCTTTTCAGTTTAATTAAGTCCCATTTGTTTATTTTTTGTTGTTGTTGCAATTGCCACAGAAGTCATCTTCATAAAATCTTTTCCCAGGCTGATACCTTGAAGTGTTTTCCCCACATTTTCTTCTTGGATTTTTATTGTTTCATGCCTTAGATTTAAATCTTTTATCCATCTGGAATCAATTTTTGTAAGTGGTGAGAGGTACAGGTCCAGTTTCAGTCTTTTACATGTGGTTATTCAGTTCAGTTCTCCCAGCACCATTTATTGAATAGAGATTCTTTTCCCCAGTGTATGACCTTGTTTGGTTTGTCAATGATCAGGTGGCTGTAAGATATTAAGTTTCATCTCATGGTTTTCTATTTGGTTCCAAATGTCAATGTCTCTATTTTTGAGCCATTACCATGCTGTTTTGATCACTATGGCCTTGTAGTATAGCTGAAAGTCTGGTAGGGTTATGCCCCAGCTGTTTTTATTACTAAGAATTGCCTTGGCTATATGGAGTTGCTTCTGGTTTCACACAAACTGAAGAATTAATCTTAAAAGTACGATGATGGTATTTTAATGAGGAATAGATTGAACCTGTAGATAGCTTTAGGTAGTATAGACATTTTGACAATGTGTCTGTATTTTTTTTATCTTATCAGAAGAAAATTCTTTAGAAGGAATATTTTAGGTTAGGTGAAGTGGCTCAGACCTGTAATCCTAGCAATCTAGGAGGCTGAGGCAAGTGGATTGCCTGAGCTCAGGAATACGAGACTAGCCTGAGCAAGAGCGAGACCTTGTCCCTACTAAAACTAGAAAAACTAGCCTGGTGTTGTGGCAGGTACTTGTAGTCCCAACTACTCAGGAGGCTGAGGCAAGGGGATCACTTGAGCTTAAGAGTTTGAGGTTGTGAGCTATGATGCCATGGTACTCTACCCAGGGTGACTTTGTCTCTAAAAAAAAAAAGAACATTTTATATGTAATTTGTCTGAGATGTTTTGTGTGTATATTTTATTATATATATACACACACATATATATATTTGGACAATTAAGTTCATGAATTCATCCTAAAAAAGTGCTATATACCTCATTGCTGATTATCACTATGGTCACCTTTGAAGTATTCTCCTTGGGAAGATACGCAGCAAGCGCCTAGTTCACCCTTCAAAGCACCTTTTCTGGGATGAGTTTGTGAACTTAATTGTCAGACCTCATATGATGACAGCTTTGATGGCCATTCCAGAAAAAGTTCCAAAATTGCTTTGAAGGATGAAGTAGGTACTGGCATCAGTGCATAGCTTTCCAAGGGAGTACTTCAAAGGTGGCCGTAGCATTATTCAGCAATGAGGTGTGTAGCACGTTTTCTAGGACGAGTTTGCAAACTTAGTGGTCCAACCTCTAACTCCTGGGCTCAAGCCTCCTAAGTAGCTGGGACTACAGGTGTATGCCACCATGCCTGGATATTCTCTTCCATTTTTAGTAAAAATGAGGATATCACTCTTGCTCAGGCTGGTCTCAAACTCCTGACCTCCAGTGATCCTCCCAAAGATTATTTTTTTAATAAAATAAGATTGTCAATCTATCCTTCTGGGTTTGCAGACATGATTTACAGGGGATCCCTAGGACAGGAGAGAGAGAGGAAACACTATTTTTATTCATTTGTTCCTACATATTTCCCACTTGCCATCTGTAGGACTGGTATTTCCATGAGAAACATCTGGCGGGGCTTCTCATTAATAGAAACAACAAGGGAAAATGGGCTTCAGTTATTATTTCTTCCTTTAAAATACAGCATCGTACAAAGTTGCAGCACCATGGATATTACCATGGCTTTATCTCCTTGGGATAATTCTCATTTTCTAATTTGAGTTATATCATTCCTTTCTTCCGATAGAAGAACCTTCACTCATTTTGCTTCTAACAACACTATAAAATTAGAAGGAAAAACTTCAGAAGTTGCAAAACAGATGATTAACAGTAATGCTGTGGCCTTATTAAGTTAAGGGATATCACGCTGTTTACCCAGTCACACATGCTTATTGATTTAATGTTTTGTAAATTTAGCTCTCTTCAGGCTCAGCTGATGTGTGGGGGCATACACCAACCAGACTGATATTTATGCCATAAGTGAGAAATAACTTGATAATTTATGAGTGGTGAAACCCGAAGTCAAACAGGTTTTCCCTCAGGAAAGGAAAAAACACATGCAGCACATTTCCGACAACTCTCTTCTTTGACTCTTTCATTTTAAGAACGCGCACACTGATGGGGTGGTTGGAGGGAGAATTATGCAAGGTGGTCACCCTCATTTTCCTCTATGAACTGTCTCTGAAAGAAACGTACTTTAGTAATGGAGTTTTTTTTTTCTTGCTTTTTCTCTGCATCTGTGCAGAGGTTGGGCCCAGCCTGAGGACATCTGGGAATTAGTGCCTGCCTACCATGGTATGTGCAGGGTCGATAGTAAGTGACCAGCTCAAGGAAACACCACACTGAGGCATAACTAGTAAAATGGGCCTTTGCAATGTCTGATAGAGCACCTCCCTCTTTTCTATGCCTCTAGGGTTGGAAAAGAGTTCTGTTTGTTTTTTTCCCTTTAAACAAAGATAGATTTGAATACAAAGGCACAATGTTCTAATGGAGAGAAGTGTATGTAAGTTTGGAGAAGAGAGGTTAGGGGAGAGGTGCTTGAATGTCCTCTTGGAAAGACATCCAAATACATGTGCACACACACACACAGCAGACTCACATTCACACACACACACTCCTTCTCACATACACATGCTCAGAGTGGAGGATGGGAAGACTAAAGCCAGAAACTAAGAAGCCAACCAGTCAGTCTCTGTTCTCTCTCCTTTGCCCTTCTCACTCTCCTCGTGTTTTGAGACACACATGATGTTCAAGGGCATCTGAGCCAGAAAACTGATCAGTTTAGGTCAGTTTAATACTGCTGTTCAGGGTCTCACAAATATTAAAGCTTGTGTCAAAAATTCCTTAACCTTCACATAAAACCTTCAGGGACCACGGGCTTTGATGCCAGACATAAACTAATTTGGCTTAGTTTTGCCCTTGGCTTTACTTGAGGAGAGGAAGAATTAGAAGTCAGGAAGTTAACTCAAAAGTTGAAGCTAGAAAAAGGGAAAATGCACAGGATGCCACATGGCATTCACTGGTCCATAGCAATTCTGTAAAACAGCCAGGCACCTTTTGCTAGTTTCTTAAGTAAAGCCCAATATTGTTCCTTGAGAATGATACTCTATTGTTCTTGGTTTTTTGTTCAAATTGATAGTGCTTTTACCAGAACAATTCTCCTAAATATTCTGTAGATTCCCAACGACTCTTGTTAAGATTCAGCCCTTTTAAGAAAGGACTTTTAAGAATGCCACAACTGGGTGGTGCCTGTGGCTCAAAGGGGTAGTGCGTGGGCCCCATATGCTAGAGGTGGTGGGTTCAAACCTAGCCCTGGCCAAAAAAAAAATCCTGCAAAAAATAATGTCATACCACAACTCTTTTAAGATATGCTCTCTTCTACCCTGGGAGTCCATATGAAGCCACTGTGTAACAATCCCTCCAAATTCTACATGTAAGAAGCCCCATTACTTAGCTGAGAAGCTGCGGTATGCACTTTTAATGTTGTTAGAAGGACTTAGAAGAGTCTCTGAGGTTATATCTTAAATGATTCTGAAGGCTTAACAAAGAATCTTATAGGCCAACCCTGGATTTGCCTGAAGTTATTTTTTAATTTGAGAATATTTTGCCAATTTTAAGAAATTGGATAAAATAAGACATACTTTTATTTTCAAATCCATAAATTCCTGGCTTTTCTTTCTTTCTTTCTTTGTTTTTTTTTTTTTTTTTTTGAGATAGAGTCTCACTTTGTTGCCCTCAGTAGAGTGTTGTGGCTTCATAGCCCACAGCTACCACAATCTCTTGGGCTCAAGTGATCCTCTTGCCTCAGCCTCCCAAGTAGCTGAGACTACAGGCATCCAACACCACACCCAGTTATTTTTAGATACAGGGTCTTGCTCTTGCTCAGGCTAGTCTGGCACTCCTGAGCTTAGGCAATCTACCCACCTCGGCCTCCCATAGTGCCTGGCTTCTTTCTATTTCCTCTAAATTTTGCTTGAAAATTGAATAGCTGCTGTGTTAGCTTTCTATTTCTGTGTAACAAATTATCATAAACCTAGTTTCTATGGATCAGGAGTCCAGCATGTGTTAGCTGATCCGCTGTTTAGGGTCTCACAAGTCTGAAAGCAAGGTGTCAGCCAGCTGTCGCCTCATCTGGGAGCTGAAAGATTTGCTTCCAAGCTCCCTCAGGCTGACAGCAGAAATCATTTGGAGTGTATAACTGAGGTCCCTATTCCTTGCTGCTCTCAGCTCATAGAGGACACTCTCAAGCCCTTGCCATGGCCACTATTCATAGGCCCTTTAAATCTCTTCACAAAATGGAACCACTTCCTTTTAAGGGCTCACCTGATTGGGTTGAGCTGACCTAGGATAATCGCCTTTTAATTAAATCAAAGTTAATGGTGAAGGGCTTTAATTATATCTGTAAGAGTCCCTTATTCTCTGTAACATAATCTAATCACAGGTACAGCCCCAGGGGGTTGAGCTGGTGGAGGACCATCTGAGAGTTCAGCCGACAACAGCTCTTTACTTTTTCTTGTCACCCAGACCAGGGTGCAGTGGAGTCATCATAGCTCACAGCAACATCAAACACATGGGTTCAAGCAATCATCCTACTTCAGCCTTCTAAGTAGCTGGGACCACAGGTGTGTGCCACAATGCCCGGATAATTTTTTAATTTTTTTGTAGAGTCAGGGTCTTGTGATGTTGTTCAGGCTGGTCTTAAACTGCTGGCCTCAGTCTCCCAAAGTGCTGGAATCCCAAGTGTGAGCCACTGCGCCCAGCTAACAGTTCCTTTTTGAATCATTTCTTTACCACAGATGACTAAGATCCCAGGCAGCACCATCAGTGTTCTACATGGATACTTCCATAGCTAGTTCATTAGGTTATTATAGTTCCTGGGTTTTGTTTCACACTCTGCTACTGCATAAGGACTCCCCTTTTCTCCAGCTTGCAATAATTTCTATCAGGCCCTTAAGTTTCCTTGTGGCCTTTTAGGCTTCCACTAACACTAGTCTCAAGGCCTGTTTAAGTTTTCACTAGCATTGTCCTTGTGTCCCTTCCAGTTCCACTGACCATCTGGTCCCAAGACCAGTGATACATTTTCGGTTTTTCTTATGGCAGCAGTTCTAAAAACAAGCCCCAAATCCAGACAGACTACACAGCTGTATAGTAAGCTACTCTAAAACTTAACAACAATCATTTTCTAGTTCACAAATCTGTCAGAATTCCAGGCATAGGTCTGTGTTTCCTGAGCTTATCATTCTCATAAGGAGATGTACTTGCCCTGTTGGGTTAAACACTCTCTGGGTCAGGTGTTCCACTTTTTAGCTATGGAAGGTTAGTTGTTTGGACCAAACTTTCCACTGAGAACTAGAAAAGTCGGAACACACACACTCACATATACATGAACACACGCACACACACCAAGGGAGTTAAGAATGTTGGGAAAATATCTTAGGGAGAGGAAGAAAGCCCCAGAGAGGAAGTCTGGCATTTGGTGCCACTCTCTTCTTTGAAGAGAATTGGAATTATTATAAGCAGCAACTACAAAGATTAGCAGAACTTTCAGCAGACACAGGTCTCAGCAGCAAAAACAAAAGGTCCAGGCTTCCCAAAGAGGAGGAATCTAGGTCTAGGGGCAGGTTGGTCTATATCCTAGGAGTACAGGTAAACTAGAAATAAACCAGCCTTTCCAGGTACTGAAATCCAACTTGGAATCACTTTAAGTCCTAATTGTAAGGTAATCTGGAGGCCTTAGCTCAAGGCTAACTTAAAGAAGTAAAAGAAAATCCTCTCTGAAGGAAGATGAAATTATCCAGAGCTTTAAATTTCCTCTGTTTTTCCATGTCTAGTGCCTGGTATCTAATCAGAAACATTTGGGTCTTTGAAAAGATAGGGCTTAACTGAAAACCAAGATAATTAAACATATGGTAGATGTTTATTATTGTGTCTAATAGTTATCAGACATGAACTTTAAAATATGTTCAAGGAACCAAAGAAACAAAATACATAATTTCAGCAGAAATGGAAATTTTAAAACAATGACCCAGATATGCTAGTGGGTGAGTCATGATATTAATAATAATTGACATTAAGTACATGATGATTAACAAGTACTTAATATCAGTTAACAATTAACTTTACCTAATTGTCATATGCAGAACAGTGCACCCAATAGCAAAGCATTTAGTATAACTGAACATATGCTAAACCATAAGGTACTCTAACAAATATCAGAAGATTAAAATTAGCATAAAAAAATTGTGTATTTTCTGGTCACAGTGGAATTAAACTAGACATCAATAACATTCCAAAGAACTAGAAAATTCACCAACATACTACTACATAACCCAGGTAATCCAGAAGAAATAATAATGGAGATTAGAATATATTTAAGGTGAATAATAGTGAAAATAGTACACAATAAATTCTTTGTGATGCAACTAAAGCAGTGGAGGTGGGTCGTCATGGCTCATACCTGTAATAGTACTCTGGGAGGCCCAGGTGGGTGGACTGCTTGAGATCAGGAGTTTGAGACCAGTCTGAGCAAGATCAAGACCCTGTCTCTACTAAAAATGAAAAACTGAGGCAAGAGGATTTCTTGAGCCCAAGAATTTGAGGTTGCTGTGAGCTATGATGCCATGGCACCTTACCAAGGGTAACAAAGTGACAGTCTGTCAAGAAAGAAAGAAAAGAAAAGAAAGAAAGAAGGAAGGAAGGAAGGACGGAAGGAAGGAAGGAAGGAAGAAAGGAAGGAAGGAAGGAAGTAAGGAAGAAAGAAAAGAAGGAAAGAAAGAAAGAAAAAGAAACTAAAGCAATGTTTGGGCGTCCTCAAACTATGGCCCGCAGGCCATGTGCAGCCCTCCTAGGACATTTATCCGGCCTGCTGGGTGTTTTTGCCGCTGCTGCCTGTCCTGCTTAGCAGCCGACTCATCCCGGGGCCTGAAGTCCGGCCCTCCAGAGACAGTGAATTGGCCCCCTGTTTAAAAAGTTTGAGGACCCCTGAAGCAATGGTTCTCAACCTGTGGGTCGAGACCCACAGGAACTGTATTAAAGGCCTGTGGCATTAAGAAGGTTGAGAACCACTGGCTTAGAGGGAAATAGACTTTAACATATATATATATATTACATATATAAATAATACATATAATTGAATATATATAGATAACATATATATTAAAATAGACTTTAACATATATATAACATAGATGTGTGTGTGTATGTATTAGAAAAAGGCATTAAAATCAGTAATCTAAGTGTCCATTTCAAGACATTGTAAAAATAAAATCAAATGAAACCCAAAGTAATTAGAAACAAATAATAACTAGAAGAGCAGGAATCATTTTTAAAAGAAAAGATTAACAAAGGTGAAAGTTGATTTTTATAAAGATTACTAAAACTGATAAAACTTTAAGATGATCTATCAATGAAAAAAGAGAAAAGATGCAAATAGCAAATAATAGAAGTGGAAAATGGATATTACCAGCAGGTTCTTCTGAAATAAAAAAAAAAAAGATAATATGAGAACATTAGGATTATGACGAAAGATTTGAAATGGAAAAGTTTCCAGAACACAATTATTACAATTGACACCAAAAAGTAGCAACTGATTCTAAAACTTACGTGGAAATAGAAAGAGCTAATATGAGCTGAGATAATCTTGGAAGAAAAAGAGCAGTGTTGGAGGGGCCATCCTGCTGAATGTCAGGACTTGTCATAAAGCTGTTAGAAATTGAGACAGTGGTGCTGCACAGCGGTAGACTAACAGGGAAATGGGAAGAGTAGGACCCAGAAAAACACCTCCTCACAAAAGGACATTCGATTTATGTGAAAGGTGGTGCAGCAGAAGACACCACTAAGAGAGTGAAAGGCAGACCACAGTGTAGGAGAAGACATGAAAAATAATTTTTATAAATCTATAAGAAAAATATGGGCAATCTTATGGAAAGATTTTGAAATGGCCAATAAATGTACAAAAAAATGCACAACGTTTTTAGCAAGTGGGAAACATACAAACTATAAAATCCCAGTGAAATACCACTGCCCACCCACCGGGATGACAATATGGAAAACTGATAAATCTATGGGAAAATGGAATTCTTATGCAGGCCTGGCGAGAGTAAAATTAGTGCAACCATCCTGGATCGATGGCTTCGTTAACATTACATGTATATTACATGTATCTTACGACCCAACTAGTACTCTCCTAGATTTATACCAAAGAAAAATGCTTATATATATGAACCAAAAGACATGTAAAAGAATATTCATAGCACCATTATTTGAAATAGCTAATTTTTAAAAAAAAATTATAAATACCTAAGTTCCATACACTGCCAAATGACAAATACTGCCTAGTATAAATTATATAATGGAAGAGCATAAGCAATGACAATGAATGTGCCACTGCCACATATTATGGATAAACCTCACAATACAATGCTGAGGAAAATAAGTTAATAGCCTCAAATACAAAATGATTCCATTTAGTATAAAATTCAAAAACAGGTTAAAATACTCATGGGCAGTTATCTTTGGGGACGATGGAGGAAGTGGGCGTTGGAGGGTGGTCTTTCCCCAGATTCATTGAGTTTCAATTCACACATGTATTGACCAGTAATCAGCTGCAGGCTAGGGGAATCTGCTAATCTCTAGTGCTCTCTTTGCAATTTCCGTCTCTCTGATATTCTACTCCATACATTACAGCCACCTTAGGCTCCTAGAAGCCCACAGTGAGGCTGCTATGGTCTGAATGTTTGTGTCTCTCCCAAATTCTTCTGCAACACCTAACCCTCAAGGAGATGGTATCAAGAGGGCCTTTGGGAGGTGATCAGGTCATCTCTGATTAGGTAATCCCCTCATGAATGAGATCAGTGACCTTATGAAAGAGGCTCCAGGGAGTCATTTTGTCCCTTCTATCATGTGTGGATACAAGAAAAATGTACTTCCTATGCGCACTAGGTCCTTACTAGATGGTGAAGCTATTGGTGCCTCAATTGTAGACTTCCCAGCCTCCAGGTATGTGACAAAGAAATTTCTGTTGTGCATAAACTAAGGTGTATTGTTACAACAGCAAGAATGGATGAAGACTGAGACACTGAGGCTCTGTGTGGGTTCCCCTTCCTGAGCTGAGGCTGTGAGCTGCAGCAAGGAAGGACTCCCATCATTTGTCGCCTTTGTTCATAGGTCTCAATCTTGCATGGCCTATTAGCCAATCTCTGAAAACCATAGTTTGATACATTTCCCCCAGTTTTCTTGTTGTTTATGGCAGGATCACCATATTAAAGGTGCAAATATTTAGATCCCATTCCTGGAAATTCTGATTTGCTAAGTCCAAGGTGAGATCCAGTCCTCAGAATTTTGAAAGACGGGAGCAGTGGCTCACATCTGTAATCCTAGAACTTTAGTAGGCCGAGGTGGCTGGATCACCTGAGCTCAGGAGTTTGAGACTAGCCTGAGCAAAGTGAGACCCCATCTCTACTAAAAATAGAAAAACTAGTCATGGCCGCAGATGGCTGTAGTCCCAACTACACAGGAAGAGCTCTTGAACCCAAGAGTTTGAGGCTGCTGTGAACTGTGATGCCATAGCACTCTACCCCCAGGGCAACTGAGTGAGACTCCATCTCAAAAAAAAAAAAATATATATATATATCATATATACACATATATATAAAGGCAATTCTGTAATTAAAAAGTTGCCACAAAATGACAGCGCTGTTTCTCTATTTGGGATATCGATGGCTACATTTACCTGCATACACACATGCACAGACTGGATGTATGTCAATTAATACATATTATCACACCAATTATCACATTTTTATATTAGCTATAAGATATATAGTTATTTTTAAATATACTGGGCATTGTGAACCTATGAATTCATTTGAATTCTGAAATGAGCACAATTTACCATTTCAAGGTACAAAGGTAAATTGACTTGGTGTGCAAAACTAATTAAAAAAAATTATTCAATATCCTATACAAATGACGTCTCTGTTCACAGATTATAAAGATGTATTGATCTTTTTTTAAAAAATTGCTGAGCCCACTTGCATCTGAATTCTGTAATCTGTAGCTGTTTTCAGATTATGCAAATACTCAGATACCATAATTTGCATACTTGTATATGTTTTTTAATATTACAACAGCATAGTTAATATTTATTGAGCATTTATGTGCCCGGAACTACTAAATCCTTTATATTGATTATATCTTTTGAAACTCCAAGCCAACATAAATTATAGGCCTTGTCATTATTTCCTATAGTAGAGGTTGGTATCTTGCTAAATGTTAGACAACAAAAAGATATCCGAGCCACAAATCAGCTCGTGATTTTTTGATTCCAAACTCTGTACTTACAATAACTATGCTATAAAACCCGTGTAGAATCAGGAAATACTTATTTCTAAATACTTTGATGTAAGAAAGTGAAACAATGAAAGAATGAAAGAATTTTGGCTAAACTTTCTTTCTGAATTAACAAGATTTGAAAATAAATCTCTATGGAAAGAAAGAGAGAAAAACATTTGCAAATGCGAATTTTTCTAATGATAACCCTTTTCTCTCAGGGAAGCAATGACCTTTCCAGTCAATATTTACTATGATTGACTGAAATTTAAACATACAGCAAGTTCAACTGAAAAAGGAAGCTTTGCTGTATCAAAGAACTTTGATGCAGATAAAGAGGAAAATGATTAATCCTGGGGGAGTCAGCACTTTGATCCCATGTTTACCCTCAGGTGAGCGGTAGGAGACACATAGCCAAAGAAGAGTCATTAAAATGAATCAGTGACTTCAGGAATCCCTTGGATCAATACATATTTTCCCCCATGTTTGTAAAGCTCATTTGTCTCAGTGCAAACTGGATGAGTTCTGTTTAGATCTTTCACAATGCCACCCATTCTCTGCTCATTAAAGCCATAAGGGCTGAACTCAAAATAGTTCAGCTACCAGGTAATATATTGCTCCATCTCCAAAATAAAAACACCAAAGCCGTCTGTGCATATGTGCATCAGTGATCACCATTAAAAAGAAAGATCAGGGGATAGTTTTCTATTACTTTCAGATGTGTTTTTTTGTTTTAAAGATACTACTTTCCTCTTGCTTGTGCCTCTACACTCAGAAGCATTTGCCTGTTTCATAAAAACACAGTTATAAAAACTTGGGTTACTGGACTGCACATGAATATAAATGACGTCCAAGTTTCTGTAGTGAACATTTAGGGTTGTTCATCTTCTCCATCTCTTACAGCAATTGTGAAGTGAGAGTTACACCAGCCTGGAGGTCTAATGAGCACCTCTTTCATTTACTCACACTGCTGCAAAAATTGCTTTTGCCAAAAAGATGAGAAATAATAAGTAAGCTCCTTTTCCCAGAGGCATAGTAGCTTATCCATAGCTATCACTTCATAAACAGATTCAATTCAATTCTCATCTCTCAGTGTCTCAGAGGAAAGCAATACCTGTCCAGGAAACAGGAAACACAGGCTCTGGCCCAAACTTCTTGGTTTTGATTCCAGCACAACCCCCTACCAACTGTGCAATTTTGGGGAAGTCACTTAATGAGGAATCTTGTGCCTCATTTCCTCACCTGGAAAGTGAGCATAATAATAATGCTTAATTTTTAGGGTTGTTCTGAGGATGAGTAGGCATTTTTAAAATAAAATTCTGCTATTATTTGACTATTCCCATGGTCAATGAATGGATGAATTCTCCTGAATACTTATGAATTTTATTTGCAATAGGATACACAGCATCTGGTAGAGTTAAGAACTCTCTAGTCATATCTGGAATAGATACTACCTAATTCCATCCATCCTCAAGATCCGTTACAAATTCCTTCTTCATGTACAATCTTCCATGGCCAGCCTTGACCAAAAGGACATCACGTATATTCCTCCAAATTCCAAATACTGTAATTGCTGACACCTGTGGTTTAACACATAGTTGGCTTGTATTCTCAACTATACTTTTTAAATTTATAAATGTCTTCCTAAAAAGACTGTGAGCTAGTCAAAGGTAGGAACTATGTTTAATTTACTTTTTTGGTTTCTCCTTTATACTTAGCAATAGCAACAACAACAACAATAACAACAATAATACCTCCTCCTTTTATCTCTTTAGCTGAGGCAATTCCCCAAAGGGTTGACAGCTGAAGGCTATCTGCTTGCAGCAATCTCAATAGATAACTGTAATATTCGAGGTAGTCATAGGTGTTTTAAGCATAGAAGGGAGAGCCAGACTTTCCGCATTTGGGCCAAAATTTCATATCTATCTCTTTGTGATAGTGTTAAGCACAGAATATTCTAGGGGAATAGATAAGAATGATCTCTGGAAGTCGACTTGTTTATTATCAACTCAAAAACAATGGCAGGTGAGGGGCTTCCTTGGGCAAGCAACTGTGGTCCTAGCAAATCAGAATGTCAATGTGAACAAAAAACAGGTATCTGATCAACCATGTTCAATTACAGGTCCAAAGAATCCCACTTAAGTTTCCCTTCCCCAAATCAAACCCAAGAGAAGCTGAAGAAGAGCTCAGAGCTGGCTGGGAACTTCAAATACATTTTAAACTAGGAGAAACTCTTCGAAATACATCATCTTTCCCCCAAAATTAGACACTGTCTTATATTTATTTTTTCTCAAGAAGACACACTAGGGCTTATTTTCAGGGGATGTCTTCCTCTCTGTGCCAAAATGCATAGCATGGCCATGCAGATACGCTGCATAGCCACACCTATCACTAGGTCTTATTATTGGGGTAGGGCTTATATTTAACAAATGCATAGAAATCCTGCTAGGGCTTATTTTGGGGGTAGGTCTTATTTTCAAGGAAACACGGTAGAAGGTAGTTAGGTCTGGGTGGTACAGGTGATAAGATGTGCTCTACAGCCCTGAATAGACTGGCAGAGAATTTAGTAGTTGTGTTCTTTTGTCTCCCAGTATTGCTCTGGACAGATCACTGCCTTCTCTGCTACAACCACAGAATAGGGCATAATACTCTGGAAGCTTTGTAGGCTGCAGAAGTAAAGAACAAATTATAAAAGTGTAAATGGGCTGGAAGGCTCCTGAGCATCCCACTCTTCCTCAAACTCCCCTATGGTTTAAGCAGTGACAACATCCTTGCATAAAAACTTTTCCTGGGAAGAGAGACTAAAGTCTGGAGGTAGAGAGAATTGATGCAGAGGTGGCTTAATCCTGAATTTCTTTTTTTTTTAATTTTAATTTTTTTATTAAATCATAGCAGTGTACATTAATACTATCATGGGGTACAGTGTATTGTTTCTGTATACAATTTTAAATACTTTCATCCAACTAGTTAACACAGCCTTCATGTCTTTTTCTTAGTTATTATGTTAAGACATTTATACTCTACAATTAGAGAGATTCACATGTGCCCTTATGGGATGAACCATAGGTGTGATCCCACCAATCACCCTCCCTCCACCCACCCTCCCCCCCTCCTCCCCTATAAAATTGGGTTATAGCTTTCCTATGAAAGCTATAATTAGTTTCATAGTAGGGTTGAGTACATTAGATGATTTTTCTTCCATTTTTGGGATACTTTGCTAAGAAGAATATTTTCTTCAACACGGCCTCTCTACCATGAGGCAGTCCTCTCAAATCACTTGGTATAGCACTCTCCATCTCCTAACTTACCTGGAGAGGCACTAGCTAGGGCCTGAGATTTCACCCCCTTGCTAGGCAGACATTACCTGTTATGTTTTGAAGGTTGTCTGTCTACCCTCCATATCCCCTTTCCATCTTGCTCAGGGTTCCTGGAAGCTGAACTGTACAAACAATAATAGGCCCCCTGAATATACTATTCAGGGTCCCAGGGAGGAATAGCACATGAAACTGATAATTTGAGAAGATTTTAATATGATTATTTACATTATGCAGGGAACTTATTGCAGTTTCTAAGTGCTAGCAGCAGGCCTGATGGGTAAAGGGGAGGTAGGCAGTAACAGAATCACAAGGAGAAAGTCAATTGAGGAGGGCTGTCATGATGAGAATTCTGATCTTCAGTCATCAACACAGCTGACAGCATAGGGAGAGAAGTTAGAGAATAGACTCTTGTCCTCACGCTCTTCCCTCCCAACATTCTCCTCCTGGACTCTCTAGTGGTTGACCCCAGTGGAAGCTAAAGAGCAAGGGAGCCTATTGTTGTTTGTACAGTTCAGCTTCCAGGAACCCTGAGCAAGATGGAGAGGGGACATGGGGGGTAGACAGACAACCTTCAAAACATAAGCTGGCTAATCACCTCAAGGGACAAAGAATGAGACAACTTGTCAACTAGTAATGAGCACAAATACTAAACTTTCTCAACTAGTAATGAGCACAAATACTAAAAAATAAGATAAATAACAAAAAACTTTTGCCAAAAATAAGCAAAATTAAACAAACACAGACTTAAAATAAATAATAAAACTCAGATGTATAAGGAGGAATATTAGAAACATGAAGCAGAAAAAAGCAATTACAAAATATGACCGATAGAACATTTACAATGAAAAAGAATATAATCAATGGGTTTAATAGCAGAACAAATACAGTCATTAGGGGTGTGATATGGGCATAAGTATAGACAGATAGCTCAATCAATAGAACTTAGAGTTCAGAAATAAACACAATTACAGTCAATTGATTTTTTGACAAGGATACCCAGACAATTCAATGGGGGACAGGATAGTTTTTCAACAAATAATGCTGGGACAATGGGATATTCACACGCAAAAGAATGAAACTGAACCTCTACCTCCACCATATACAAAAATTAACACAAAATAAATCACTTTACCTAAATGTAAAAGCTGAATATATAAAACACTTAGGAAAAAACACAGGGTAAATCCTCATGACCTTGGATTAGATAATTTGTTTCTTAGATATGTAACCAGAAAAACAAATCATAAAATAAAAACCAGTTTGATTGAATGTTATTAAAATTATCAACTTTAACATCAATAAAGTGAAAGTTCCAGTCATAAAAGGGGAGAAAACAAACAGTTGCAAATCACATATTTGCATTTGATATCCAGAATATATAAAAAAACTCTTACAACTCAAAAATAAAAAGACAAACATCCTAATTTTAAAACAAGCAAAAGATGTGAATAGATATTTCTCCAAAGAAAATACATGAGTGGCCAATAAATACATGAAAAGGTTCACAGCATAATTAGTCTTTGGGGAAATGCATATCAAAACCACAATGAGATGCCACTTTACACACATTAGGATGGTTCTAATGAAAAAAGATGGCAATTACAAGTATTAATGAGGATGAGAATAAATTGGAATGCTCATGTCTTTCTTATGGAAATGTAAAATGGTCCAGCTGCTTTGGAAAATAGTTTAGCAGTTTCTCAAAAAGTTAAACATAGTAACCATATATTTAGCAATTTCACGCCTAGTTATATATTCAAAAGTTGAAAACATACATCTATCTGCACAAAAATGTATGTATGAACGTTCACAGTAGCTTTAGTCATAATACCCTAAAGGTAAAATCAACCCAAATGTCCATCACCTAATATATGAATAAACAAAATGTGGTACACTGAATTAATGGAATATTATTCAGCTATAAAAAGAAATAAAGTCTTAATCCATGCTGCAACAGAGATGAACTTTAAGTGAAAGAAGCTAGGCACACTGGCTTGGTGCCTGTACGGCGCCAGTAGCTCAAGCAGCTAAGGTGCCAGCCATATACACCAGAGCTGGCGAGTTTGAATCCAGCCCAGGCCTGCCAAACAATGATGACAACTACAGCCAAAAATTAGCTGGGTGTTGTGGCAGGCGCCTGTAGTTCCAGCTACTTGGGAGGCTGAGGCAAGAGAATTGCTTAAGCCCAGGAGTTGGAGGTTACTGTGAGCTGTGATGCCACAGCACACTACCCAGGCGACAGCTTGAGACTCTGTCTTAAAAAAAAAAGAAGAAGCTAGGCACAAAAGGCCATTTGTATGAAATGTCCAGAATGGGCAAAGCATAGAGATGGAAAGTAGATTAGTGTTTGGATTAAGGGAAGGGGAAATTGCAAGTGACTGCTAATGGGGTTTTTGGGGGGAGTGATAAAATGTTCTGGAAATACAAGTGGTGGTTGCACAACCTTACGGATATGCTAAAACCACTGAATTGTATATTTTAAAAGGGTGAATTTTATGATATGTAAACTATAACAATAACAAAAGATTTCAAAATCTTCTCTGTCAGGGTGCATATCAACTTCCCACTTTCTCTAACTCCAGTTAGAGAACTTCCCTCACTCTCCACCTCCCACTCACCACCTATCATCACTATCAAGAGATATCTAGTAGAACAGGCATTTTTTTTTTTTTTGTTACAAAATCCTACTTCCTGCCCTCCATCTATTGTTCCCTATAAATCAGGATCTTTCTCTAGGATTTTGAAATTGTGAACAGATAAAGAAGCAGTAAGTCCCCTATTAATGTTAGAAGCTGTAAGAATGAAACCTAAGTTAAAATCAGAAGCTGTTACATACCATGGGAAGAAAGCCATTGTACAGTAAGAGGCAGATGAAGCTAATCTCAGAGGAGGCAGGCATGCAAAACATTGCAAGTGTCCTGGGGCGTCTTAAGTCCTGATTCTAGAGGTCCTGAACACCACATGCACCTGGGACCTTCCCATAGTTTAGTTGTCCAACCTTTCCTTGGGTTTCATGAGTTACTAAGTTGCCTCTCTGCCTAGGTAATTTCATCAGAGGCAACCACACTAACATATTTTAAGACTGCAGAGTTTATTGTCAATAACAAATAAATTTAGGTTATGGAAATGAAAATGGAAGAAAAACAGCTAACCTTTATGGATGATGTCTTAGTTTGTTTTGCAGTGCTATGAAGGAATACCCTAGAAAAGAGGTTTATTTAGCTCAATATTCTGCAGATGGTACAAGAAACATGGCACCAACATCAGTGTCCAGTGAGGGTCTCAGACTGCTTCCACTGATTGCAGGTGAGGGGAGCAGGCATCACACGGCAAGAGGAAGGAAGCAAGTGAGAGAGGGGAGGGAGGTTCCCAGCTCTGTTAACAATCAGTCCTCATGAGAACCAACAGAGTGAGAACTCACCCATTAACTTGAGAACAGCACCAGACCATTCATGAAGGATCTGCCCCATGACCCAAATACCTCCCACTAGGCCCTGTCTCCAACACTGGGGATCAAATTTGAAAATGAGATTGGAGGGGACAAATATCCAAACTGCACCAGAAGCCTCACTCTATGTCAGATGCTGTTTTGAGTGTTTTATGTGCCTTAGCAACAATCTTTTCTAAGGTGGGTACTATTCTTATTCTCATTTTATAGATGAAGATATGGAGGCACATAAAGGCTAAGAAACATATACAAGGTCACAGGGCTAGTGTGTGACCTTGAATAAGTTAGCAATGTCAGTATTCATTGTACTTGACTGCCTTATATTGGGTAAAACACTACCTGTAGGTAACACATTTATTATTTTGGAAGAAATCGACATAGGAACTTGCCATATAATTGTGATTAAATAACTGTTCTTTGGTGTGCATTTCCTTTACATAGCAGTGTCTCATATAAAAACTTTTAGGAACTACAGCAGAACCTCCATAGTTGACCACCTTCTTACACTGACCACCTCCTTAAGTTGACCTCATTTTCATAGACTGGACACTCACCATATGTACATATCAGTACAGTAGGCCTAGTTACTTATGTTGACCACTCTATATGCTGACCAGTTTGTTACAGTCCTGTGGGTGGTTAACTTACAGAGGTTCTACTGTATTTGTTATTTTTAACCTCTGATTTCCATTTTCTGCCTCTAAATACCTGTATTTATTACCTGAATCCAAATTAACTCATAGTGGCTTTAGTTATTATGAATAACTGATAACAGTATTTTGAATAATATAGCCACAGAGTTGCAAGCAGTGTCTCTCTCTGTTATGCTTCCAAAGAAAGAAGTGTTCGTATCCTGATGTTTTTATTATCTGGAGTGTCAGTAGATGATGAACACAGAGTTCACACTTGAGCCTTTGGTTTTAACAGAATATGATCACACTATCTGAAATGTGTGTAAGGTCTGCTCCTGCTGCTGTAAATCAGAAAGACAACTTGTTCTGCCTTGTTCTTCTTGCAAAAGTATCTCTAAATTCATGTTAAACTCATAAACTGCTTTTTCAAGATGATCAGAAATTGGATTCTAGTGAATCCCAATGCTTACTTAATTTATCCCCAGCAGAAGTTGGAAAGTTATATACAAAGCCTTCCCTGCTGAAGGATGTGCCAATTTTTTGATAAAGGAAGCACTCAAGAGAGAGGCTTTTTCCCCTGGGATGTTCTGTCTCATGTCTGATTTCCTACAGAGTGCTAATTATTGGTGGAAACCTGTTAGATAGAGTTTGTACATTGGACAACTTTGTACAAGGAAGAGGAAAAGAAATTACCACTTCATTTCACATAAATATCACATAGTCACCAAAAAGGCAAGAACAAGTGCCAACTTCAGATATGAACTGGTGGTCCCCAGAGAGCATGCTGGCTTTAGACAGAAGTTGGGTACTGAGATGGGGGAAGTAACCAACCTAACCAGGAATACCTTCTCCTTATGAAGATTAATATCTGAAATTCCATGATGTGAGTTTCACTCCTTTGTTTTAGACTTTATTAAATTGCAACTAACCTAAGGAAAGGAGATATTTCAAATCTTATCCCTTGTTTGTATCTTCTTGTGAATGAGTCGCATTCTCTCTCCTCTAAGTACCTTTTAGAACTGGAAAGAAGAATAAGAACAACTCCAGGAAGAAGAGATGAGGGCCAGGAGCTAAGAACAAACCCAAGCTGTATAGGTCTTGCCTTGCAGTGCCATCATTGATCCATCAGCCTCTTGTTGGGCCCCTCAGTCACCCAAAATAAGGGAAATCAGAAGGGCTTTGGCACTGGCCAGGAGGAATTGGGAAAAGAGGAAATCACTGGTCCCGAGTCTAGAAAAATGAGAAAAAAAAGAACCTGGTGACATTGTGGTTGGTAACAACTATTAGGTCATAAGCCAAAATGTTTGATCAATTATAATGAAGTAACTACTTTGGGCAAAGTTCTATTTGAAGATAATAAAAGAAGATTGAAATGAAATAGAAATAGAGGATCTAGGTATCTTCATCCTTTGATAATCCATTAAGAAAAATCATATAGACATAGAAAACAAAAAATAATGCAAAACAACAGGTCTGTTAGTACAAAAGGTCTGTTAGTACAAACACAGGCAGAGTATAGTAAGTGAAATCCGAGTTGAATCTGAGCAGAATTTGTCAGAAAATACTTCTTGCAGAAGAGATCAGAGCCCTACCAGAAGCTAATATCAGACATAAGTCAGCAGAGGAGAGGTTATTCCTGGGAGGTATTTCTGTTTTCTTTTTAGAATCAGGGTCTCTTTGTCACTCAGACTAGAGTGCAGTGGCTAGGTAACAGCTCACTATAATCTCAAACTCCTGTGTTCAAGTGATCTTCCCACATCTGAGACACATGCCACCATGCTGGCTAATATTTTTTAAATTTTTTTGTAGAGACAGTCTTGCTCAGGCTGGTCTTAGATTCCAGGCCTCAAGCAATCCTCCCACCTTGGCCTCTCACATTGCCGTGATTACAGGTGTGAGCCACTGCACCTGGCTGTTTGTTTTATAACTACCTAATATGTACTCCTGAAGGTAGACATTGGTTATATAGGACTCCATTAGCCTGTTAGAGAATAGTCAGTTATTCAATGCAACAACCATTCCTGCTGTAACTGAGAATATCAATGTAGCTATGGGTTGCAGCAATAGCGTTTTCCTAATTCTACCTTGCTCTGTGATCTCACAATACCCAATTCATATCCCTTCAGTAGCACTTGCTGTATTGTAATGATCTGTGGGTATTTTCCTCAAGAGTTAAAAGTTTCCTCAAGTTCTGGGATCAGGTATTATTCATGCTAGGAACCCCAATACACGACATAAAATATGATACGTAGTTACCACTCAGTGAGCACTTGTGATGCCAGGTGGGACAGAGTGGTAAACAAGACAGATAGGACTCTGGCTTTCATAGAGCTTACATGCAGTCCGGGTCAGTGTGTGGGGAAGTGGGAGAAGCAGGGAATGGAACATACATGTGTGTGTTCAGGTGCCCCCAGGTGCTGTCAGGTGCTCCCAGGTGCTGCCAGCTGCTGCCAGGATATTACAAGGTCTGTGAGGCTCTTCTTACTTTTTGAAAGAGGTAAAACTTTGTTGAAAATTTCCCTTTGTCATAACAATAAAGGTTCCACAGACACCAAAAGCTTCTCCCTCTGGGAGAAACTTTATGATTGGATGGGCCCAAAGGAAGCTTCCAGTACATGGCCCGGGGAAATAACAGAGTTCAGGATCACCAGTCTCCCAGGGCTAGAGTACCAGGACATCCTCTTCATCAGTGCTAAGGAAGTTTGGCTGCACAGTATTTCACCTAAACTTTCTCTATTCTCACTAGTTCCTGACTCAGTAAGCTCATCAATCCTATTTTCAAGACATCTAATACTTATATGCTATTCCACTCAAGAATCTCATGATGTGCATTTCTAGCTAAGTCTGATGTTTCTGTTTTTACTCTCAGAAGATTGCCCTGCAGTATTTTTTTCCTAGCAGCTTGAAAAACAATATTAACCATCAAAATAATGGCTAACTATTCATCATCTAACCCTAAGTGACTCTGAATTTTTTCTAAAAAGAATTAGAATTGGACTGTGAAACATGTTTTAAGTCTATAAAATAAGAGAATGAGGGTAGAATTTTGATTCATCCTAAAATAGCAGTTTTGCATTTGTCACAAATTATTGGTGATAGACACTTCAAGCTCTAAAAATGCAAGAGTTTTAAAATAGTATTCATTAACATCTGTATAACATGTTACAAATTGATTCCCACAACCAGCCCATAAGGAAAATGGGTGGCGCCTGTGGCTCAGTGAGTAGGGCGCCAGCCCCATATACCTAGGGTGGTGGGTTCAAACCTGGCCCCAGCCAAACTGCAACCAAAAAATAGCCAGGCACTGTGGTGGCACCTGTAGTCCCAGCTACTCAAGAGGCTGAGGCAGGAGAACCACCTAAGCCCAGGAGTTAGAGGTTGCTGTGAGCTGTGTGATGCCACAGTACCCTACCAAGGGCAACAAAATGAGATTCTGTCTCTACAAAAAAAAAAAAAAAAAGAAAGAAATAAAAAGAAAATAAGAAAGTATTCACTATGTGACAAATGATGAAACTTAAGGGAACTAAAAATTTTCCTGAATTTTACTTTATAAAAAAATTTCAAACAGAAAAACTTGAATGAAAAAGACATGGACACTCAGGAATCCATCACCTAAACTGAACTTTGTCAATTCAGTACAATCTCCATAGTTGACCACCTCCCTGCATTGACTGCCTGTTTCAGTTTACCTAATTTTCATAGACTGGACACACATCACATGTGCTTTGTGGAAGACTGACTTCTACACTATATATTGACCACCTCTGTAAGTTGTATCTTGACCACTTAAACTGTGACACATAGTATTAATTTATTCCCTATAACTTGACCAGCTGAGTCCACTCAACTCACCAAGGGGTAGGAGGTATGGGCTTTAATCCTCAGTTGTATTGTTTTTTCTTTAGTATAAGTCCTTTTTCCATGTTTTATTATTACTACATGTTGGATTAGGCCTAATGTCTGTCCTGTTGTTTATCACATGTTGTGGAATATTTTTTTCAATGTGAAGGACTGATCTAAATTGTAGGGGTATATCCTATAATTGCTGAAAAAAATTATAGTTAATTGAGACATGATCTCAAAGAAAGGTTGATCTACATTTTCTGAAAAGCAGCAGCCAAAGAAAGATGGCAGAACATTTTGGTGTTAGCAAGACCACAGTTAGCAATACCCCAAAATATAAACATGAGTACTTGGAGAGATTCGATAAAGAAAGTGGAGACTTACAGTGGAAAAGGAGGAAAAAACGTCCATTGATGAAGTCCATAAAGCTGCATTAAGCTAGTTCAAACAAATGAGGGCAGTTAGGGCCAGAATCTCTGGGCCAATGATCAAAGAAGATGCTAAAAAATTTGCATAAGAGTTTGGGGTGGCAGATCTCCAAGCATGGCTGGCTTGAGAAATTTAAACTGGGACATGACATCTCCAGGGAGTCTTGTATGGTGAACCCAGTGAAGTTCCAGTAGAAATTGCAGAAGAGCTTACCCAAAGTTCCCTGACTTTGCCAGAGCCTTCAAAGATGAAGGCTTCAAAGATGATGACATCTTTAATGCTCATAAATATAGACTCTTTCAAGGTGATACCTGACAGGAGTTAGGAAGGGTGACAAATGCAAAAGCAGAAAATTTCCCAAAGAAGGTTTCACAATTCTGTTTTGCACTAGCTCAACCAGAGAGAAACTAAGTCCCTTGTGATTGGCAAATCTGCAAAGCCACATTCATTCAAACCCCTGAACCCCGAAGACCTTCCCATCACTTGGAGAGCAAACAAATGCTCATGGCTGACTGGTGCTCTATTTGAGGAGTGGGTAAGAGGTATTAACTGAGAAATGAAGAAGAAATGGTCTATTCTACTGACAGTAGACAACTGTCCTGGCCACACCCAAGTGAATCATCTTACAAATGTCACTGAAATTTCTGCCTCCAAATGTGACCTGAAATCCAACTTGGTCAGAAATCCAACTTCTTGACAAAGACATCACCAAAACATTTAAACTGCACTACCGAACCCAACTCCTGCAGTGGGTCATTACTAAAACACAAACCTGTGATCTACCTGTGGAAGCAACTTCGTCTGCTGCATCGGCTAGCTCTCTGGATGTCGTCCTTTGGTTCAGCTCTGCTTGGAGTAAAGTTCAGTCAGAAAGGATACAGAAGTGTTTCAAGGAAGGTGGATTTGTCCCAACATAAGAGCATGATGTTTTGGCCCCATCAGACCATCCATCTCCCATGGTAGAATTCAGAGTATATTTTGAAGGTTTTGTTGCAATGGATGATGAGGTGGCAACATGCAATGAATGAACCTGACCCAGAAGCAATTTTCCAAATGATATTGACCCAAGTACAGTCCAGCATAAAAGCACATGAAGCAGCTGATGAAGTGGAAGAATAAGTGAGGATGATACAGAAATTGCAGAGACTTCAAAAGCAAAGGATGTCAGGCATCTGATAATGCAGTTGAAGCCATTTACTGTGGAAAAATGCCCAGGTATTCTGAGTGCTGTAGCCAGGTAGCCAGTATTGAGAGTGCTTTCTCCACTTGTATTTGTAATAAGAGTAAAAAACAGAGCAAGATTGACTCTCTTTTTCAGAAAGAATAAGTAAACCATGAGAGAATAGTAAACAATAGACTTTGTATGACACATATGATTTTACTGTGTTTTGATTTTATATGATTTCATATGATATTCTCTAATAAAAGATGTACAAGAGAGTAAAGTACATATACTTATCAGGACAGTAGGCTTAGTCCTGTATGTTAGCTACCTCCATACATTGACTGGTTTTTTACAATCCTTTGGGTGGTCAACTTAAAGAGGTTCTGTTGTATTTTGCTAACTTTGCTTTATCTATACATTTATAAAAAATTTCTTTTTTGCTGAATCATTTGAAAATAAGTTACAAACATCATAAGAATTATCTCTAAGTATTTCAGAATGTGTCAATTAAAAATAAGCCCTCAGCTGGGCATGGTGGACCTTGGCCCAGCAGGGTGGCTCACACCTTTAATCCTCGTGTTCTGGGAGGCTGAGGCAGGTGGATTGCCTAAGCTCAGGAGTTCCAGACTAGCCTGAACAAGAGCAAGACCCTGTCTCTAAAAATTGCCCAGCATAGTGCTGGGTGCCTATAGTTTCAGCTACTTGAGAGGCTGAGGCAAAAGAATCACTTATGCCTGAGAGTTTGAGGTTGCTGTGTGCTATGATGATGCCAGGACACTCAACCCCAGGGCAACAGAGTGAGACTCTGTCTCAAAAATAAAAAAATAAGATAAATAAATGAGGTTACATTTCCCAACCCCTTTTTCTATTATAGGAGGGGAGAACAGTGGGGGGACACTTTTTATCTAGACCATTATGTACCACAGTCACACATTCCAATATAGACTATGTACATACATATATACAACCAGTCACAGGATTCTTATACAAATTAAAAGAGGAAAAGAATTTCAGAATTGTTCAATTGCCCATAACTAATAAGACAATACTACTGAGGGCGACAAAGTGAGAATCTGTCTCAAAAAAAAAAAAAAGCCCTCTATTAAAAATAATATTCTTATATATTCCCAGATGACCAAAAATTGCATTACAACAAAGACATTTGTATCAGAATGTTTATTGCAGCCCAATTCATAATTGCCAGGTCATGGAAGAAGCCCAAGTGTCCATCGATCCATGAATGGATCAACAAACTGTGGTATATGTACACCATGGAATACTATGCAGCCATTAAGAAGGATGGAGACTTTA
>CAUYQV010089750.1:0-30993 GCA_963574575.1 Galagoides demidoff
TGGGGCATCACAGCTCACAGCAACCTCAAACTCTTGGGCTTATGTGATTCTCTTACCTCAGCCTCCCGAATTTATACCTTTAAACTCTCTGCAAGATTGCCTTTCTACAGTTAGGTTTTTATTTAGGAATCAACACAAGGCAAATGCCTGTGATGGACTGTAATCTTCTATTCTCCCTCTTTCCACAGGTTTCCAAGACGCAGAGCGAAGGGCTTCTTTCTCTTCCTTCCCTAGGGGATCCCTGATTTCTTACAATCCACACTCCAGCCAGTCTCTAGCCCCTATTACCTTCCTGCCTGTTCTCTTTCTCTCTCTTCACCTGCCTTATGTGAATTTAAGGAAGAATGTTATTCGTTTCCCTGACATAAATTTATCTGACATAAATGACTCTAAGGTTCAAACTGAAATTTAATAAAAATTAATTGAAATTTAATAGCAGTGTTAGACTCTCCTATTTTAGTTTCAAATAAAAGTCGGATAATAGGTTATGTAGACATGGCCTCTGGGGGTCAGCAGGACGAGGAACCAGGAGAAGCCAGACACCTCCCGTCCAGCAGTTTCTGCGGACACCCAGAGCGCGCCCGGCCAGGCGGTACCTGGAAGAGCATCGTCCTGTTCTTCCCCGAGTCCGAGGGCTGCACGTGGCTGGGAGCGCTCGCGTGCCTCCGGCGCGGCTGCGGTTTCTGGCTGCTCTCGGGGACTCTCCGCTGCACTCCGGTGACGCTGCTGCACCGAGACCGGAACTCCTGCTGCTCATCAAAGCTGGAATCTTCCAGAATCCGCTCGGGGAAGCACACCCGAGAGCTGGACAGAGTAGGCTGGCTGGCCCCGCCAGGCAGGCCAGGGTGGAAGCTGACGACCCCGCTGTCCGCCTCCCCGGGCAGGCCATCTCCGGGACACCCGGGCGCTGCCACCTCCTCCAGGACCGCCAGGTCGTCGCCGGGGTCCGAGCCGCGCAGCTCGCCCTGGATCTTCAGGCGCTGCTGCTCGTGCAGGTTGAACTTCTCGATGCAGTCATCGATGAGGCTGGACGGGGCCTTCTTGTGGGTCACTGTCACCTTTCCACAGTACAAGACTTCGAACTTCTGAGAGTTGTAAAAGGCATCTTCAGTATCTTTGCTGGGCTTGGCGTCCTCTTTCATGGCCGCTTTAGATAACTGCCGTATGCTGCTGATCACATCAGGAACCTGGAAAACAATTTCAAATCCTCGTTTTAGTTGAACATTTTGAGATATTTTACGTTTACCCAGACCCAAGTATCATCACATGGAATGCATCCTCACCCTAAATAAGATGCAGAACGTGTCAGCCCCTACACGAGACAGAGAGTAAACTTCAGTTACACTACCTGACATAAATGACTTCAAGGTTAAAATCGAAATTTAATGACATTTAATGAAAATTAATTGAAACTGAAATTTAATAGCCATGTTATACTCTCCCACTTTAGTTTCCAAAAACACAAAACCACGAGACTCCATAAGCCACTGTCAACCTTTAAGTCATAACATATATCCTTTGATTATTTTTTTGAAAGTATTAGCCTCAGCTAAAAGGAACTAAAATTCCAACAGTGAGGATAAAATAAGTTTTTTGGATGACGAAATTAAAACCCAGACACTCCTCATCAGCATTAGCCATCAGGTAAAACACAACTTAAAACCACAGTCAGATCGGACATAACTATTAGAATGGCTAACATCAAGAAAAGACCAAGTGACCTTAGGATGTGGGACCACCAGAACTCACAGACATGGTATGCAGAAACTTAAAGTGACACCACAGCTTGGCATTTTCTTATTTGTTAAATAAAGACCTGCCTCACCACCCAGCCATTACACGCCTGAAGATTTATCTAGAACACTGGAAGGTGTGTCCATAGAAGGACTTATACACAGATATTCACAGCAGCTTTAGTCACAACACTCAAAAACTGCAAATATCCCAACTGCCCATTAAAAAGATGATGGATTTACAAAATGTGGTACATTCAGAGGCTGAGAAGACTATTCATCATTGCTCACTCTCTTTACTGCAACAGCCTTTTAACCGGCTTCCCTTGCCACCTTCAGTTGACTCTGAAGATCCAAAATGATCCTTTTTTAAACTTGTCCTATTATGGTAGGTGATAAATACGCCACCCAAAATATGCCGTCTTGGTATATTGACTATCTTGAGTCAAAAATATTTGAAAAACAGCAGATGCAAAAAAGGCGCTCTGACCTTTCTCTTTCTTCCTGAAAGCAGGAGATAAAACTCGCAAGGGAAAGGCGCCCTCCTTATATCAAGGAAGAAGGAAGACATTCTTATCACCAGAGAAGGGGCGCTGAGGTTGAGAGTAACCTGACATACTCACTAGTTATTAAACTAGTCTTTATCCTCTTCCTTACTTTTACACAATTAAAAACGCCCTAGTCCAAACCCCTTTGTTTCGTCACATTGTCACAATTTACTGCTCTTTGTGCACTCCACCTAGTATATAAGTAAGCATGTGGCCCTAGCTGCTCCTTGGGTCTTCATTTATCTTGTGCAGGCTCCTCGCCAAATGTTAAAATTGCTAAATAAAATTGGTTTGCTTTGCTCCTGGTAATCTGTCTCACCTCAGTCCCGGCCAGAGACCCTAAAAGGATAGAGGATAAATCTCACCTCCCTACATTACTAACACATAAATCCTCCAATAGCTCATTTCGTTAAAAATAAAGATCCTTCCAATTGTATATAAAATCAGCACATTGCACCCCATGATTACATTAATGTACACAGCTATGATTTAATTGAAAAAACCCCCACAAAGATCCTTACAAGTATCCTGTGGGGCCCTCGCCATCTGCAGATGATAGACATACAGACTAAATTTGTACTGTGATGACAAATCCTCCCTATGACCTTCAGATAGTCAATCTCGATTTTACTTTTTTTTCTTTTCTTTCTTCTCTTTCTTTTTTTTTTTTTAAGACAGGGTCTTCTGGTTCTGTCACCCCCATGAGAGTTCAGTAGCATATCCATAGCTCACTGCAGCCTCACTGGACTCAAGTGATCCTCCTGCCTCAGTCACCCCAATAGCTAGGACTACAGGCACATACCAACATACCTGGTTAATTTTCCTATTTTTCTTTTAGAGATAAGGTCTTGCTACGTTACCCAGGCTAGTCTTGAACTCCTGGCCTCAAACCTCACCCATCCAAAGTGTTAGGATTACAGTTGTGAGCCACAATCTGGATTTTAATCTATCCTCACCTTCCTTCCTCTGACTTTTATCTCCAATGGCACTGCCATCTCACTCCTATTGTTCTAGCCACACTGGCCTCTCTGCTGTTCCTTCAACGTGCCAGGCACATTCCTCCCGTGAGGTCTCTGACTCCATGCTCCTGGATACTACATGACTCACGCCCTTGCCTCAACTGAATCCATGCTCTCCTGTCACCCAAATGTTTCCCACCCCATGTGTGTGCATGCACACACACACACACACTTATACTCAGCCAGCATTCTTCTAGATTTTTCCCTGCTTTATGAGTCTTCATAGTACTTACCTCCTTTTACATTCTATATGATTTATTTATTATGTAAACTAGAATGTAAGTTCTAAGAGGGTAGAGAGTAGTGACTTTCTTTTCTTTTCCTTATTGTATCCCCAGAGCTAAATATATTCATTTGCACCTAAAATAATAATTCCGGATACACAGTAGGTTCTCAATGTATGTATTTGTTCCCCCCGAAAAAAAATATTTTCTGATAATTTTTATTTTTGTAAAAAGGGGAAGATTATCTTATATTCAAAGTTTGCTTAATATTCAGACATATATAATATACCTTTAAATCTCTTAGCACCAACACAAAAACTAGGATTTCTTCTCTTTCACATACAGTAGTCCCTCCTTATCTGAAAGGGATGCATCAGATCCCCAGTGGATGCCTGAAACTGGGAATAGTAACCAAACCCTATGCACAGTGTGTTTATTTATATAATCATATACTTGGGATAAAGTTTAATTTATAAATAAAGCAACTGAGAAATCAGCAACTAATAATAAAATAGACTAATCGTATCTACATCCTGTAACAAAAATTAGCTACATGAATGTGGTCCACTCCTCCCCCCGCCAAAAAAAATCTCATACTGCACTGTCATCATCCTTCTTCTTGTGATGAAGAAGGGACAGGGTGGGACAGTGTGAGACTTCATCATACTACCCAAAACAGCACACAATTTAAAAACTTATGAATTATTTCTAGAATATTCCATTTAATATTTTCGAACCATGGTTAACCACAGGTAATTGAAATTATAGAAAAGGGGGAGACCGGCTCGGTGCCTGTGGCTCAATCGGCTAGGGCGCCAGCCACGTACACCTAGGGTGGCGGGTTCGAGTCCCCAGCCCGGGCCCGCCGGACAACGATGATGGCTGCAACCAGAAAATGGCCGGGCGTTGTGGCGGGTGCCTGTGGTCCCAGCTACTTGGGGGGCGGGGGCAGGAGACTCACTTGGGCCCAGGAGTTGGAGGTTGCTATGGGCTGTGATGCCATGGCACTCTACCCAGGGAGATAGCTTGAGGATCCGTCTCAAAAAAAAAAAAAGAAAAGAAAAGGGGGGGACCATTGTAATTATTTGGGATATACCGATACAGCATTCATAGTTTAAAAATTTTAAGAATTTCAGTTTGCTAGTCTAAGTATATCCTATAAAAAGTCCACATGCTATAGTCTTAACGACTCACCCTGGACCTTTGACGTGTCTCAGGGACAAAGTCAGGTGTTTGTCCTGTGACTAGCAACCTTAGCCCTCTGTCATTTTCTTCTTGTGTGAGGATGTGATTTACCTTGCCTGACAAGGGCCACAGCTGCAGAGAATGAGCTACCCAGCATTCAACCCTGGGAAAAGTAAAATGGTTCTCATGAGTTGGGCAAAGGCCTAAGAGAATGATTTCTTTTCTCACTAACTATATTCCATTAAACACTTTTCATCCAATTTTTAACCCAAGTACTCCTAGATCTCTAAAAGTGCCTCTATGAGGTAGGAAATATATGAGAGTACCTGTGATAGGTACATCGTTTGCATTTGTCAGGTAAAGTCTGAGTTGTAGTTCTGACCGTCACCCAGGAAATGTGCCACATACCTATCCATGCATTGTACCCGTTGGGTGGGAACTTACCAAACACCCCCTCCCCCATTCTTGAATTTAACTGAGTTTTTCTCTCATGTAAACCCATGGTTGTTAATATACTATTTTCAAGTTAGTATTGAGTATGTGTGATGCTTGTTTTTTGTTTGTTTTTTTTTAATGTTTCCTTTTTTTTTTTTTTTTGGCCAGGGCTGGGTTTGAACCCACCACTTCTGCCATATAGGGCCAGCGCCCTATTCCATTGAGCCACAGGCACCACCCATGATGCTTGTTTTTCCATTCTCATGATACTTAGAAGAGTGTTCTCCAAATCCTTCCAGGTTGTTACAAAAGATTCAAAATCTCCATCTTTTATGGCTGATTAGTATTCATGGTGTACATGTACCACAGTTTACTAATCCATTCATGGGTTCAAGGGCACCTGGGTTGTTTCCACATCTTTACAGTTGTGAATTGAACTGCTATAAACATTCAAGGGCAAATGTCCTTATGGTAAAATGACTTTTTTTGTTTTGAGTAAATACCCAGTAATGGCAGGATCAAATGGGAGGTCTCTGCCATTAGTTGAGGGTTTATGAATGAAAAACTGATAATGACTGAATGTCTATAGTTTCCCAGGACCCTTCCCTACAACCACAGGTAAAGGCTTGACACCTAAATATAATTCAGTAAATGGCCCAATTTATATAAGCAAAGCTTATCAACTTTAGCTCTAAACTGAATAGGTAATTTGATCTTCTAGTAACCTGAAATATGAACATTAAACCATAAACAATTCTCATTATCATTACTACTACCTTCTCTTAGGGTGTGACTAGCCACAACTTCAATGACAGGGGCTACAGAGATTCTAACTATAAAACTGATCCTACACCCTTCAGCTCTGTTTTTGCTTATCTTCACATGAAAGACCACAGTACACAATTTAGGATTATACAGCTCTTGACTACATGTTCAGTCCACAGCAGAAGGGCCCACCAATTATGCAAAATAATAAAATATCCATAGTGGGGAAATGACCTATCAGAAAACCAGGAAACATTTATTTAGGGGATCCAGCAAAAGCAACACAAGAAAAGAAAACTCCTATCCAGCATTTTCTCATATACAATATTTTGGGATAACAGCATTCTCCTCTTGCACAGTGTTAAGTGACGTATATTCATCGGTACATTCATAAATATTGTCACATGAATTTGAATCCCTCTTGTATGTGTTGCATCTTTTCAACATCTTTGTTTCCTGCATTGCAAGCTTTTAAATGAAAAACTGAGTTGGTTTTGAGTGATTTTGTTTCTTCCATGTAACCACCAGGATTAATGGTCTATGCTCAGAAGAACCTCAGTGAATGCCACCAACAAACAGGGGCACATAAATAGCATTGAACAACTAATTACCTAGAACCCTGATAAAAATGCTCCAGCACTGAGACAGGTTTAGTAAATTCCTGTTGATGACTCTAGAGATCAGCCACCCACCAAAAGGGAAAGCCACAGCTCCCCACTCTGCTCAGGGCTCATTCAAACTAGGATATGGCTGTGTGTTAGAGTGTCTCCAAACATTACAGAGCACCCCAAGCTGCACACTGTAGCAACACACCCCAGTTCTTCATATTCTAGCTACAAATAACCCCATTGCTCAGAATCTCTCTACACCCCACAGAGCCTGACGGGGATTTACACTGAGGCAAGGTTTTTCACTCCGTGGCAGCATTTAATCTTTAACACAAAATGACAATACTGAAAACACGCATCAGATTAGGGTTTGAGAGGTTTATGTTCTATCCACAGCTCGGCCAATATTTTCTGCTCAGGACCTTTGGGAAGAGTTGTTTCATTTAGAGTTTCCCCAAATTTTGTGACCTTATTTTTGGATCAACATCAATATGGGAGAAAGATACAGGAGAGAGAAGATCATCTTCATTATTAAACTACAAATAGCATCATCAGTTAAAGTGATTCATTTCCATGAACAGACAATAATCAATTCAGCAAACAATAAACTGTAAACTGAACAGGGTTTTTTTTCAAGCATCTCATGATATCTGGAGAAAGTACAGTGCCACCTTTAGCTAGTATGTTGTTGTTACACCTTCAGTGGCCTCAATGAAACAATTTAGATTCAAGCAGCAAGACTCAAGACTGGTAAAGCAATTCCTCACTCTTGACTAGAAAAAAAAAAATTACCTCTAGATTCCTTGAGGTCAGGCTATTGTTTCTTGTTAATAATCCTAATTACTTAACACACTCCAAGCAACTCATTGGTATTTTTCAAACTACATTTCCCCTGAATTCAAAAGAAAACAAATTCTAAACTACCACATGCTAATGCTTAAAGGCCTAAACAAACATGGGAGAGAAGTCTGGCTAGTAAAAAATACTAAGGAAAGAAAGGTGATACCTTTGATCGAGAAGCCGGTTGAAAATTGGAGTTGTTCACGGAGAGCAATGGTCTTGCCAAATTGTTGAAGTCCTCACTATTAGCCCTTGGTTGCACTTAAGAAGTTCTCTTTCTTTCTAAATAAGCCAGCAGTAACTTCACTGTGTTTGGGAAAGTCCACATTATCACTGTCCAGCCAATTATAAAACGTCCCCCAGCAACCGTTATTGCTTCAAAAGTTAAGTATTTCCTGACTCTGCAATCAGGAAATACACAGATTGTTCAGGGTGGAAAAGCAAAGGCTTTAGCTTTCTTGAAAAAGTTCATTCTGATAACCATTCTCTGAACTGTTTGATTCATTATTAATCTTTTTATAGTAATTATAGTAGGCACAGCCAGATTTGGACAAGCATTAAAAAAATACAAGTTGAGGGAAAACATTAGGGGCCATTTCAAGCAAACTGGGAAAATTTCATAATATGAAGAAAAAGCAATTTAAACTAGCTTCACTCAAACAGAGACAGTATGGGAAAGAAATATATTTGCTTTGGAAGTAATGTATGCTTTTAGTGGAAGGACAGATTTCCTTTACAATTCTGCTTTGCTTAAGAAGTGATAAGATTAAGTTCATAGACTTGGCCAGGCAACGTGGGGAAGACTTTGAAAATAGAACAGCATGATTTAAATCCCAGCATTTTAGAAATGGTTGGTTTAGTCATTTAATGTTGTAACTTGAATTTGGCTTTTAAAAATCTCATCTTCAAATAATGGAAAACACGAGAAGGCATACTGACGCCGTAAAATAGTTCATTTCTATTAAGAGAACACTATTGGTTCCTAACCATTTTTCTAGCCCCAGTTCCCTGGGAAGCACACCCAGGTCATGAGATCTGACAATCTCATCTCAACTTTTATCCTAAAATATTTCACAGATACTCTATATTTAGAAAACTAAATTATTATTTTAGAGTAAATTTTCCAGAGTGAAATGAAGTCTAATTTTGATTGAGTCTAGGATCAGACCAGACAAAAGTAATACAGTGATTTCAAATCATATAATTGTAAAACGAAAGAAAGGTGACCTTAAGAAATCACTGGTCCCCACTATCTTACTTTACAGATGTAGAAACAAGCCACTTACTTCAAAAGTTAAATCAATCAAGAGGAAACCAACAAGATTACAAGAGAGGAGAGTATTTGGGGCCAAAGGAAGCAGAATATCTCTGTGCCTGAACCCAGGACCATACAAGCAGCTTTGTTTTTGATCCTGGGGCTCTGGGCCAAGACAGTTTCCTCTTAGAGCGGGCTTCAGTTCTTAGATATTCTCAGCCACTTGGCCCAAATTCATTTATGGTTCAGGTCTCTCTAACTGCTGCTTCCTTGATGGCCTCTAAGACAGGCCAAATATCAGAAAGAGAAATTCCTTCAACCTTTCTACCACGTCCTCCCCTCTCATTCTGGTTCACCATTCATGTAGCTGAATTCTTTCTAGGAAACATACAACATGTGCCTTCTTACCCTATGACCATTACAAATTTGCAAACTTGACCACGTATGAAATATACAGGAGCAACTAACAGGAAAAAATTCTGGACAATCATGACATTGGATTAAGAGAACGGACATCTGCTTAGAAGTGGCTAAGTTTAGAGCTAGAGGGAAATACAAATGCAACAAGAAAGAGCCTTCTCCATCTGGGAAGGAGCCAGAATGGCAAAACAGTAGCAAGGATAGTGGCTTTCAGATTCCTTTTCAAAAGCAAAATTATTTGTAAAGGGAAGCATGCTAAGTCCACAACATATAGTTAGACAGCTTCTGTGAAAACTCTACTCTGCTATCTCTGATTATCTGTAAAAAAAGACACACTGTCCTCTCAGCCTCAAGTTTTCCATTTTCAAAAAAGCAATCACAATGTTTATCTCAGAAGTAACTGGGGGAAAAATCAAGTAAATGTGAGATATGCCTGGCACAGTGCTAGGACAGTGAATGCACTCCATACTGCTTAGTTAGATCCAAATACAACTCTGATCTGTGTTATTTAAGGAGATGAAAGAAGAAGCTGTGGCTAAATAAAAATCCCTGCCTTCATAAAATTTAAACAGGAGGGGTGAAGGGATAGAGCAGGAAAAATAACAAACAAATAAGTCAAATGTATGAGATGTTGTTGAAAATTGACAAACAGAGGAATGCAGGGAAGAGGGAAATTTGGAAAATTTAGACGAGTATAGTTGCCATTTTAGAGAAATGACTCTGTAAGATGACATTTAAGTCAAAACCTGAAGTCAGCAAGGTTATGAGCCATACACATACAAATATCTGGGGGAGAAACCTCTCAAGCAGACAGAACATCAAGTCCAAAGGCTCTGAAGAATAAATTTGCCCAGCGTGTTCAGAGAATTGCAAGCACTCAATGTGGCTAGATGTGACTGAGAGAGCACAGGGCTACAAGAGAGGCAATTGTGGGGGCAAGGGAGATCTAAATCAGACAGCCCTTGTAAGGACTCTGGCTTTTATCTTACTGAGACAGAAAGCCACTTGAATAGTGCTGTGGAGAAAGGATATGGTTTGGCTGTTGCATGGGCAAGGGTGACAGGTAGAGCCCACTGCACTGATGCAGGGTAAGCTGCTGGTGGCCCGCACAGTGATTTGTTGATGGATCCAACAGGGAGTGTAGACGACGGAGAGGAAGCAAGGATGACTTCAGGGTTTGTGGACAGGGAATTAGAAAAAGGGAAGTAAAACAGATTGAGGGATGAAGATGGCTCAAGAGATCAGGGGCATAGTTTGGGACACGTCAATTTTAAAATATTTGTAAACATCTAAGAGGAGACGTCAGCATGCAGTGGGACAAGGGAGCTGGAGCTCAGGGGAAAGATCCTGGCTGAGACAAAAACTGGAAGTTATTGGCATATAGATGGTATTAAAAGCTGTGAGATTAGATGAGTTCATCAAGAGAGTCTAGATCACACACACGTAGAGAGAAACAGAGACAGAGACATAGAGAGCCAGGGGGAGAGAAAGAGCTCGTGTACGTGCAATGTCCCCAAGGATCCAGCCCTGAGTATAAAGTGCTTATAGTTTGGAAGAGGGAGAGATGATGAACAAAGGAAAATAGATGTTTATTGCAGCCGAATTCATAATAGTCAAGTTGTGCAAGTAGCCCATCAACCCATGAATGGACAAACAAATTGTGGCATATGTATACCATGGAATACTATGCAGCCATAAAAAGATGGAGACTTTACATCTTTTATGTTTGCCTGGAAGGAGCTGGAACATATTCTCCTTAGTAAAGTATCTCAAGAATGGGAAAAAAGAGGGGGAAGGAAGGGGGCAGGGTGAGTGGAGGGAGGGTATTTGATGGGATCTCACCTAATGTACACAATGTCAGGCTACATTTCAAAACAATTAAGAGTTTATTACAAATGTCTTACCAAGAAAATAAGTAAGTGAGGTGATGGTTATGTTAACTAGTTTGATGTAAGCATTCCACATTGTGTATCAAATCATCACATTGGACCCCGTAAATGTATACTGTTGTGACTTCATAAAAATTAAGTAAAAAAAAATTATTGTGGACCTTAAACAACTTTCATTTCTGTAGGTAATATCTCAGAGAGTGCTGCATTTGTATTAAAAATATATATATAAGTAGGAAGAAAAAGAAAATAGAGCAAGAGCCTGGTGGAGAATGGGGCCTGAAGCCAAGTAAGAGATGTTTCCAAAAAGGAGGAAGGAATCCACATAACATCATAGGTGACTTCGATGAGAAAAAAATGTGGTGGAGCCAAAGGTAAAAGCCTTGCAGGAGTAGGTTCAAAAGAAATTTTGGGAATGTAGGCCAAAATAATAGGACTAGGGCAGGAGCTGGAGGAACAAGGGAGTGGAAAGAGGGTTCTCTCACAGATGGAAGAATGGACAGTTCCCAACAGGAAGCACCTAACAGTGAAGGGGATGCCGGTATCTTGAGAAACAGGTCAGAATTGCTGGAACAGTGTCCTTAAAGAAGCAAGAGCCGGCAGAGTCTCGCACCCAAAGGAGGAGGGTGAACTGAGCTGGGGGCCGAGCACACTGTAAAGACACAGGTGAAGGCAGGTGGCGTGATGATGGGATTTCTCCTGTGACTGATTTAATTCCCTCTGTAAAACAGAAAGCTTGCTCATGAACTGAGATGAGGATGGGGAGAATGATTTAACACAGTATTGAGCACCGATGTTCAATTCAAGGCTGAGTGTGGGCTAAACTGTGAGATGAAGTCATCGTTAGACTCCTCAGGCTCCCCTTTCTATGCTCTCTGGATGGTGAAATGTGACCCCTATGTGGATACATCTGAGTTTTTATCTAAGTTTAGCCAAAGAGCTCAAGTATCTTAGGTGAAACTCAAGAACCGGCCCGTAACTGGAAGATAGGTTTGCACCTTGAAATGAAACCATGAAGGAGAAGTGCTTTCCTTGCATAGGAAGAAACTGGGAGCTAGTTTATAAAAGCAATATTAATACAGGGTATACATTCTGAGAAAAGTTTGCACATGGTTAGGAAAAAAAGAAAAAAAAATGATTCTGTACTTTCCCAAAATAAACATAGTTTGATTATAAAGTATGTGTGTTGCTTATGAAAAATAACTCTATATTTCATTTCTGGAATACATATATTTTAGGTACATGACTTTGAGAAAGGGGAAATAAGAAACACAGTCACTGAAGCAAGAAAATAAAACTTCTCATAAACATGTTACCAAGAAAGTTAATCTCCATTTTCTAGGAGAGATACTCTTATTTACGCTGGCCTCATTAGACCCATGGCTTCAAATCCAGCATATCCCTCTTTCCCGTTACAAAGTACTTTTAAGGTGAGATAAACTTACTAGCTATTTATTCAAGAGGATGCTTTCAGTCCAATTATCTGTTTAATGCTCACAGTTCAATACCAGTTGTATTTGCTCGAAAAAAACACTAGAGGGAGCTTTCCCACATAAACTAGTTTGAGCCACAAAAAAAAAAAAAAGGCAAAAAAATTTCTTATCATGATGAAAAAAATGCCCTACTGTTTATAAAATGTTATTACTACTCCTCTAATTTTAAGCTCATAAAAGTAACAACTGGCAAGTAAGTTAACTGGAATTTTTTACTGGCTAGGCAAGGCAGGCAATAAAATTAATAAAGTTAGACTGAAAAAATTAGAGTACAACAAAATCAAGTCTTGATGACATTTAATGCTTTTAGATATTTTTGAGTAAGACATAGTAGACATAGTAAGCAAACATATTTTTCTTATCCTGATGCTTCATTGTGATATAGAAGAGTATAAAATCCTATAGACAAAATGCTAAAACTGCACACTAACAAGCAGTTTTAACTTATGAAATGTCTGAAGAAATGAGTAGAGAAACTTTTGAGCAAGGCTTAATTGTGCAATGAAACAGGCCAGGGAGCGAAGGCTAAACCCAAAGGGATCTGGACCCTGCGAGCTCCAGCTGAGATCAGTAGATAAAGCTGTAATATTATCAGCAAATAAAAAAACGCCGTGCATTTCTCAGAAATCTATTTTTGTCCCGGCCTTCCACATTACTTCAGATATTTATACCACCAGAACAGATTTTTCACCTTGCAAGTGAAAATAAAACGACATTCTTGAACTTTTCTTTGAAGGCTTCAGTTACTTGCAAACATCATTAACGCTGAAGGAACGTATGTCTTCCTTCCTCAAAGAAGAAAAATCCTAATTGCAGGACACAAGGGATAAAAACGAAAACCCACATTCACCTCTCTCCAAGAGTAGGCCAGAAGGAAGGACAATAGCAAGTGAGGAGATGCTTCATCTCTGACCCAGACGTGCGCTTTTCATGGGTGAAGGAAAAAGCGCTTGGTCTCCACAGACTTGTGATTGACATTGGAGCTCTACCTGCACACTCTCCAGCCCTCACAGTGGAGTCAAACCTCTTGCAACAGCCCGAGTCATATAAGGGAATGTGCCTGATCTAGCTCCTCTTAGGGTGTGAAAACTTAACACTATGACATCTTGCAGCCAACCCAGATTACCTTTCTGACCCTCATTTTTCCTTCCTGTCTGGGACTATAGCGAACATCACCAGCAATCAAAAAGACATTTTCAGAGCTAATGCTGCCTGTTAAAATATGCATCCCTTCACTTATTAAATAGCAAAGATCTCATCCCCTCCCTTTTTCTTGGATGGCCTGGCAAAATGATACCCAGGGAAAGTCTGTAACAATTTAGACTCACTCTCCTGCCATCTTTGCAAAAAACAATGAAAAACTGGAGACTTGCAAGAGCCTGGAGAAAGTATATACGCCTTCTGGGCACCCCACACACATCTGACTTGAAACCAGACTGATAAATGTAATACTGGATGGAGTTGAAACACATTCATCTTAGCAAAGTATCACAAGAATGGAAAGGCAAATATCCGATGTGCCCAATACTAATGAAGCCAGTAGACAATTTAACGCAAGCCCACAAAGGAGAAAAACTCATGTCAATTCAAGCTGGGGGGGAGGGGTAAGGATGGAAGGGACAGAGGAGGGGTTGGGTGCACCCACTGAATGGGCACGGGGTGGGGGTATTTGGCAGACCTTTTGTGTGTGGGACATAATCACAAGAAGGACTCTACCTAACAAAATCAAATATTTTGACCTGGTTGTTTGTACCCTAACATCAACCTGAAATAAATTTACTTTTCAAAAAATAAAGAATAAAGCAGAGTATGAACGTTTTAACTCAATAACTAAGAAAATGATATGAAGGTTATGTTAACCAGTTTGATAAGGGTATTTCAAAATGTATACGAAAACAGCACACTGTACCCCATGATTGCATTAATGTACACAGTTATGCTATAAGAAATAAAACAAAAACAAAAATAAAATTAAATAAAGAATAAAAATAAATACATAAAATACTTCCACAAGCAATACAGCTCTACCTGTGAAGTCTCTGAAATGTTATATTGCATGATAGGCTCCTGGAAGCATGTCCTGTGTCATGACTAGCCTGTGCCCAGCCCAAGCCAGGCCCTCCCCACCTAGTGTGCGCATGTACTGTGGGCAGAGATCCCTTCCCCACCTCAACAGAACTCAAAAACCTACCACACTGTTACCTTTCAATCAATTGCTCTGTCATGAGGGCATTAATATTTCAAGTACATTCTGGTAACTCAGTGTAACAAAGCGCTCCCCTGAAAAAAATATTTTACTCATCAAATTTATGCATGCCAAACATATAACTGTCCAATTTTAATTCCTTAAAGAAGGTCTCTTGGGCAGCACCTGTAGCTCAAAGGAGTAGGGCACCGGCCCCACATGCCGGAGGTGGCAGGTTCAGGCCCAGCCCCAGCCAAAAACTGGAAAAAAAAAAAAAAAAGAAGAAGCTCTCACTTGGCTCAGCACCTGTAGCTCAGCAGGCTCGAGCTCTGGCCACATACACTGGGGCTGGCAGGTTCAAACCCAGCCGGGACCTGCCAAATGACAATGACAACCACAACAAAAAAATATCCAGGTGTTGTGGCAGGTACCTATAGTCCCAGCTACTTGGGAGGCTGAAGCAAGAGAATCACTTAATCCCAAGAGTCTGAGGTTGCTGTGATCTGTGATGCCACAGCACTCTATCTAGGGCGATACAGTGAGATTCTGTCTCAAAAAAAAAAAAATGCTCTCACTTTAGAATTTTACATAGAATTTGTGGCACTAAAATATTTCTCAGGATGTATAATACCTTGATTCTTTAATATCCAAAATACTTCCTTAGGTTTACCTTTAAAAGATTAGGGATTACAGCACCGCTTCCATTATAATCAACATAACCAAAGAAAATAAGGAAATCTGTTCAATGTTACTAATAATTAGCTCATATAATGTGATAACCATTTTTACTCATCATTTCCATCAACATTCCCGAACAAGGGATCTGTATGAGCCAAATTTCACAGCTTCAAAGTTGGAAATCAAATTGAAAGCAAACTAGCAGCCCTTGCTTTTTTCACACATGTACTGTCTTCAAGAAAGAGAAAGATGATCTTAACTGTAAATCATTTGCAAGTGACTTATCAGCTTTAGCAGACACCGTTCTGCCTATTTAACTTAGAACAAATGGTTTCAGTGGATGCTGCCAACCCTTGCATCCTCCCGGTTCTTCTACCTTCCCACCCACCACAAAGAAGAATAAAGGGCAAGGAATCCAAGCCAGTCCCGTGAACAGATAAAGGAGCAGGAGGCATGTGAATGAAGCCAGGGAATCTAAGTTGCTCCCTAACATTATTCCAAGGGCGGATGGGACCACAGCTGTTTTCCATGTGAAGTCTCGAGTTGTTGAGGAAGTTAGTCTAGGACCACAGGAGGCTGCGTCCCTTCACTGGAGAAACCCAGTCTTCAGTACCACAAAAAGGAAACCAAGAGGAAAACAGAATTAGAGCCAAGATGTACAGAGAAGTCCTGGTGGGGTCAAGTCCAATTCGTTATGCAAAATGAAAGTTCATTTCCCTCTCACATAAAAGTGCAGTTTAGGGGTTCAGGGCTGTTTGGTTCCTTTTTACATCATTAAATAACAAAGACTCAGATTTCTTCTATCTTGTTTCTCTGTCTTGGGACCCTCAACCACACGGTCCCAAATGGTTGCCACTATCCTCCAGGGGGAAGGATATTTAGAAGGAATGAATAAGGAGAAAAAGAGAATGATGGGCACCCCCACCCCACCCACCACACACACCTAATGGACACTCTTTTATTTAAGAAAGGTTTCTTAGGGGCAGTGCCTGTGGCCTTATATACCGGAGGTGGCAGGTTCAAACCCGGCCCCCGCCAAAAACTGAAAAAAAAAAAAAAAAAGAAAGAAAGAAAGAAAGAAAGAAAAAAAGGTTTCTTAGAGAAACTGCCCCATAACAAATCTAGTCACACCCAAACACCCAACTGGCCCAACTAGAGGAACACCTATCCAGGAGAAGCTAAGAAACACAGTCCTGACTCCTGAACCCCACATACCTAGTTACCATTACAGAAGAAAAGAGAACAGACACCAGGAAGAACCTGTATTATTCTTGTCGTAATTATCAATGATGCTTAGAGAACACACGTTAGTCTGAGCTCTTCAACAAACAAAACCTGGGGATAGATACAAGTCAAATTACTTAAATCATTCTGTGGTTCAGGGTTCAAGTCAAAGCTGTTGAAATATGTACTTAATAAAGATAGGACTGAACCAGGTGTTTCAAAACTTCCCCACCTTGAAGAAACAGAAACCTTATGACCTATCCTCAAAGACAGGCACGGGACTATTCCTTGTTACCCAAACTCTTCTGTTAGTGATACCACTAAGTTTATATCTACAGCAGTGGTTCTCAACCCACAGGAACTATATTAAAGGGTTGTAGCATTTAGAAGGTTGAGAACCACGATCTACAGACATTACTGACATTTATATTTTTTCCAAATAGGACTAAGTTAGGCTGGTGGCCTTTAAGTAAATGTTTATACATCAACAGAGATAGCAATACGGTAATGACCCACAAATACCCACAAAACTTATTTCAACCAGTTATATGCTTCTGGTATGTTTTATTCCAGGTGCCATCCCACTATAAAATGACTAATGAATATACACATTTAATATAAACTGAATTTCTTAATTACCTTTAGATTTGAAAACAAAATTCAATTCATTTCAGTAGGCTAAAAACAGGAAACAGCATCATGTCTTTAAATCAGAATTTATCCTGTTAAAAAAATTTACTGAGCAACTGAGGGCTAACCATTAGGAGTATGTATGATAGACATCTCTATTCACAAACAGCATATATCAGGGCATAATATAATTTTTTTTCTATCTGATTCAAAGTGTGAACATCAAGCCTTCAGTATAACAGAATAAGTTTCTCCAGTTCCTACCCCACAGCTAAATAAATATAAAAAAATGTTTGCATAGTAGGGTGGGGAACCTTCAACTTCAATCAGAGACCGGCACTTAAATGTCAAATAGGCCCCAGACTGTCTCCAGGAAATACCCCTTTATGAAAGCTGGAGCCCTCCTTGAATAACAGCTATGGCCATCTACCTATTCACGTAGTCTTGGTTCTCTAAAACTACAGGAGAAGTCTGACATACAAATTACTTTCTGATTCTTTACTAACACCATGCTTATTTCTAGAAGAAAATGTCTCAGAAATTCTCTTTAATGAAGGCTTCCAAATGGCCCTAAAAGCCAATGGAAACAAGGGCCAGCTGCAACCATTGCACCATGCAAAGAACGCTGTATTATCCCATGGGCACTGCAACTATAACCCCAAACACAAATGAGCCAAAACAGAGACGTTCAGTGACTCTACCATTACTCAATTATTTCACTTCTGAAAACCAATCAGAAATTTTAAAAAATTTCATTATATTTAACTATATTTATATACAGCATATGTATACATGTATAATACATACACAGAGGATGACAAAAAAGGTATATACATTGTAAGAAAGGAAAAACTGTATTAATATAATACTCAATATATATAGATAACAAAAGATGAATACAAGTCATATTAACCATCTCTTGAAACTACAGAAGTCAAATGTGACTTGAGTATTACATATTTAATACAGCTGTTTCCTTTCTTAAAATGTCTATACGTATTTTTGGCACCTTCTGTATATACATGCACACATAATACAGCATGGCCATGAAGTTCATGTGCAATTGTAGGTATCTTATATATCTATGCACCTCTTAAACCAGGCCTCTTAAACCAGGCCTAATAGAGTTCACTGGGGAACTCTACTGCTGCAGTAAATATATAAAAGTAGCATGCAATAATATATATGAATGGCATGCAAATGTATTTCTAACTGCTAGAACTCATTTGTTGCTTTAAGTTTTTGTTTTGAAATACAAAAAGCCTATAATTGGGGGGTTTTGTAGTTTAAAAATTCAAAGCCATAAATAACAATGATTGCACCATGCTAAAGAGCTGTGCATTAGCATCCTGGTTCTTTGTGGCATTTCCACATCTGTAAAATCCACCAACATGATTTTCCTCCCTGGCCTTTGTTTAGACCTTGGCTACCTTCTTCCGCACACCAACTTGTATGATAAACATTCATCAATATATTTTAAAACTCTACCTTACTAAAAGTTCTTTGGAAGTATTAAAAAGTCTTCAAGTGTATACTAAATCTACATTAATAATTAGAAACTGTTTTCAAATGTTTTGTTTTAAAATGATCAGCATATGAAAAATACCATAAAGATCAGCTTTTTCTTATGTGGCTTCTCTTAATCTCTAGATGTTCATCCAACTCCGTAATTAGAAGCAAGAAACAAACAAATCATTGAGCTAATTCTCGAAACAAGAAAACATTGAATGGAAAAACAGATTTGTGGTGGCAATTAATGATACCACTAGAAACTGGAGGATGACAATAACATCTTTCTTTTATTAACTAAAAAGGTAAACAGATATCTAGCTCTCAATACAAAGAAGAAGTAAAAAAGTTGGTCACAATAACGACAGCTGCTTAAGAATGAGGACACACTCTAAGAATTTTACATTCAATAATTCTTATTTTCGTAACTCTCCAAGGTAGGCCCTGTTAATCTCACTTGCAAAACTACATTGGTTTATCGCCTCAATTTTTATCTAAATTTAAACATGTTCTAAAAAAGGCCTACTAAAAATAATAAATTGGAAAATTGATGATCAAATTTATAAGATTCACATCAAATGAATGTGTAGTTTAAAATAAAAATAAGGCGTTTAATACACTTCAGAATTTCTACAGAACCTTTCAAAGCTTCACATCTAAGTTTCTGCAAAACATTCGACGTTTCCAGGATGGAAGCTTTATAAATCATGGATGCCAACTGGGTAAATTTATTATTTAACAAGTCTTAGCATCTACTTTCAGGGACAAAATGAACTAAGTATTGAGAATTCACATTTTATAAAGAAGTATATAAATATCTCAATCATATATCACAATGATGAAATTTGACATCAGAAACTTCCGCAAATATTCTCTACAAACTGCCATATAGTAAGCAAGGAAATGAAAAGCCAGAGAAGCTAAATGACTAGCTCCAAGTCACAAAGCTAAGTTACTACTTGATATATGTAAATGTGAATTTTTACATAGACATACAAACACACACATGTGTGCGCACACACACACACAGCTTTTCGGCTACATCTATTAAAGAAGATAAATCTCTAACGTTCAAAGAAATCAACATCCTCCATGCCAAATATTATCACAATGTGTAAGAGTATATTTGTTTATGTAACTATCTGTTTACTGTCTGCCAGCTTACTAAATTTTAAGGAATATAACAGCGGGAAGATGTGTGTTTTGTTCACTACAGTACACCCCATGTCTGCCACAATGACTAATATGAGTTCAGTACACAATAAATATTTGATGATTGAAATGAATGCTTTATGCATTCAACAGCCTCTTACATAATAAGGAATCTCATCGGCCGAAATGTGTACTTGCCTTACATCAATCGCAAACAAAGAACAGACCAAGATAAACACAGTTAAAAATTTTTTATGGTTAATTGACATTACAAGTCCTTGAGGCTTTACCCAGCGTCATTTCAGAAAATGATTTATCAGCTCCCATGCGGGTCCTTTTCCTCTCGCTGGTCAGCCGAAATTCCAAGTTTTAGTTGACTGTACATCGACTAAACAACACTTAACTATTATTGACAAAATTAAGACATCCAAATGAAAGCTAGTATTTAAGTATGTCGGTTTTGTTCACCTGACTCTTCTATCAAAAGGCAGAATGTAATCCAATCACATGTATCCTCATATTAATCTGAAGTTTTTAAAAAAGAGAGAATAAAAGTCAGATGCTTTTTAATCTATCTCTATGATGTTAATGAAGTAGACACAATTTTCTTAAATCTTCAAGGGCTGCGACATCGAATTTACAGAGAATCAACTCCCCATTTTCTGCCCTCCACTTCCTTGGTGTTTACGTTTGTTTCTACCCTTTAACTCCACCTAAGAAGAAGGAAGAGAAGCAGGTCAATTGACACCTCCTCATTCTTTATCATGGTTTCCATAAGATACCTCCATGTGAGTTCCTACAAAGTAAGACTAAGATAGTCCCTAAAATTCCTGGTGTTATGCGAAGGAAGAATTTTTATTATCACCATCCAATGGAACAGAAGAGAATTTCTGTTCTAGAAAACGATCCCTCACCTGCCCTTTTTTTTTTTTACTCCACAATGTCTTTTACTCCATAACATTTACCCTGCCCAACTATGACTGGGTCACAAGCTTTGCAGTAGGACGTATCTGGGTTCTAGTCCCAGCTCAATCCCTTACCAGCTACGTGATTTTTAGGCATACTTTTTGACCCCACTCAACTTTATCATTTGCAAAATGCAGATAATACCTGTAACCTACAAAAACTGTGGGAATAAAATTTATATGAAGCACCTGAAACAGGAAGTTCTCAATAAATATTAACCATTTTTCGACTCTTCCTCCTCATCAACCAACTCCACCATGTACAAACATCTTCCATTTTACTATAAGGAAATCATCACTTTTCCACAAACACTAGTCCTTTATGGTTCCTCTTTGCCCAGTGAACTATAACTACCAATCACTTGTTTATCTTACTGTCTAACTAACTGTACCTGGTTTCCATCTTTAGCCTCAGTATTCCTAATTTTAAACAAATTACAAGGAGTAATAATACACGCTACCAATATCAAGCTGTAGGATTTCTCAAGTAATTCAGATTTCTTCTGTATGCTTAAAAAGAAACATGAGAATATCAAAAATTGCTTTGTATTTTGAGGTCAAATACAACTTGAAATCTCTGACAATTTGTCCTGAAATGAAATCTCCACCCCAGGAACTTCTTCATTGCCCAGTGCAAGTCAAGGGTATTGGCATCCCCAAATCTGTGCCATCTATAAACCGCCATCATTCCAGGTCCACTGGAAGCAAAAAACATTTACTGAATTCCCTCTCAGCGCACTAAGAACACGAGAGACACTATGTGTTAGGCGCTATGAATGCAAACATGAAAATGAGACAGTCCCTCTTTACTGACAGCTCAAACTCCAAAATGAATACAAATACAGACACAAAATACACAACAATACAGTGAAATAAGAGCTGCATCGCTATATGTTTACAGTGCAATACCTATGACTATGGGTGTGAAACTAACAAATGAAACAGCAAACTATATACTGAAGACACACATATTAATAATATTTGTAACAGAAAAGAAAGATAGTTGACGTTAGGAAACTCACTGAGCGAGGCTGACTTAGTAGAAAGCAATCATTTTAGGATGGGGATTGCTTGAGCGTTTTTCTATTTCAGGATTTCATTACTTCTAACTAAGATTAGCTCTTTGGTATTATCCTCACCTCCAGTCTCTCTCCTTTCCCTTGCATCTTAAATCCAACATAAATAATAAAGCCAGATTTATCAGCCCAAATCAAAAAAATATATACAGCCTCTCATTCTGTGTGTAAATGATTTCCCAGTGAGTTTATCCAATGTCTGTAACTGAAGTTCCAATCTGAGGACTATGTATTCAGTGCTGCCAAGTACCATTCCAGGTTTCTCTCTCACTACCTCATTTCAAATACATTACACAGGCTCCCTGCTGCCTTTCAACACTGCCTAGACTTCTTTCTCTATACTCTTGCATAAGGGAGTTCTTCTGCCTACCAATCTCTTCAATAACTTTAAAAGTGTTCTTAGTCAATATAGGTAGCTTCTGACCATAGGTGAAGATGAGTCTACTATGAATAGGGAAAAGACTTCTAAATTTTAATTAATACACATTTAAATTTTAAAAGGTGCCCTAGTCAGTTACTGGAAAACTTTAAAGTACGACTGGAACAAACTGTGTGTAAATCCTTTTTTTTTTTTTTTTTGGCTGGGGCTGGGTTTGAACCCGCCACCTCCAGCATTTGCGTCCGGTGCCCTACTCCTTTGAGCCACAAGCACCACCCTGTAAATCTTTTTCAATTGTTAAGTTTTATCAACTCCACATGTACATCAAGTATTTCCAGTGAAAAATTAGCTTCTGATTTGAGATATGCTGGATATAGAAAATACATAACAGATTTCAAGGACTTAGTACCAAAAAAGTACAATAGTGAATAACTTTTGTACTAATTATGTGCTGAAATTAGAATCTTTTGAACATGCTGGGTTAAATGAAACAAATAATTAAAATTAATTTCACTTGTTTCTTTTTACCTTGAAAAATGTGGTTACTAGAAAGTCTTAAGCTACACAGATTATATTATATTATATATTAAATACAGTAAATTGTAATTGGACAGCATGGCATTAGAATTCTATCTTTATACATGTACCCTTCAAGGTCAAGTTAAATGTCATGAACTCCATTAAATACCTATCTTGTTCTTTAAATAGAAATGTTCTTACCTCCACCCCACCCATGGCATACAGTTAAGGACTCAATAAACATTTACTGAATAAATAAATAGCTAAAATATTTTGTTTTTCTCTTCATGTCCTTACTATATTTTGACTTACATAATAGTTTCCTCATATCTGCAGTTTCACTTTCTACAGCTTCAGTTATAGAATTAGTAAGCTCTTATAAGCACCTCTTGGTAAGGTGACGCCAATCACCTTATCATCTACTGACTGACATGCCGTAGTTTGCATGGAAGATTTTAGTCACCTTTGTACATTCTTCACTTTTTATTAAGTAGGCTAAAAGAAAGATGTGTTTTTCCAATATTTATAGGTCACCCAAAATTTTTAGGAGTATTTAATAAAGTCAAAAATGTTTCTGAAAGATTTTCTTAAAATTAACCATGACTGGACTTTTTTAAAAACTTAAGGACTAGGCTGGATGGGAGCCTAATCCTTAAATTTAGGATTTAAATTTAAGTCGGTAAGGTATATTGAGAGAATGAGATACATTCCATTCACATAACTTTTATTTGTTCCATTCTATTATTAGTTATTGTTGTTAATCTCTTACTGTGTCTAATTTACAAATTAAACTTCATCACTGGCACATACACCTAAGAAAATATGTAATATACACAGGGTTCCACGTGATCCCTGGTTCCAAGCATCCGCTGCAGGTCTTAGAACATACCCACCACATCTAAGGTGAGACTACTGTATATAATTTGTCTTCTTGCCTTATACCTCCACAAGATTTTAGATTTCTTGCTTAGCAACCTTTCTTACTTCATTATCTATTTGCTGGGCACACAGTCTGTCAGCTCCCCTGAACTATCCTTTCTCCCCTCCTGCTCTCCAGCTCTGACACCATTTCAAACCTCATCTCCAGTGAGGGCCATACTCCTTTCTGGACACCCCTGCAGCACTGTATCAGATCAATCTGACAGCAACTTCCCAGTTTCTCTCAATCTCTACGTCAGTTTAGGAACGTGAAAAGATGAAGGAAGAAAAGCAAAAAGATGCTACTACGAGAAAAATAAGGATATGAGCCCAAAGCTTTAAAGATCCCATGATGATAAAAGATTTCTCTACACAAATAGGAGTTAAATAGTTTTCTTACAATTAATCAACAAGTTTGTGAGCTGATTCAGAAAAAAAGAATTGGGGAAAGACTACACATTCAATCAACATTACTATAACAAAGAAAAATATAATCTTTAAATTTTTTTGAAATAAATTTAGTTAGTTAAGTAGTTTTAGAGACAGGGTCACTCTGTCACCCAGGCTGGAGTGTAGTGGTGCGATCATAGCTCACTTCAGTCTTGAACTCAAAGGTTTCCACCTTGGCTTCCCGAGTAAAGGTGACTACAGGTACATGCCACCATGCCCAGCTTATTTTTAAAAACATTTTTTTGTAGAGATGGGGCGGGGGTCTTGCTATGTTGCCAAGGTTGGTCTCAAACTCCCGTCCTCAAGAGATTCTCCCATCTCACTCACCATTCCCATAGTGCTGGTAATACAGGTATGAGACATCACATCTGGCCTAATCCTTAAATGTTTAAGTCCAGTCATGGTTAAAAGAATTTTAAGAAAAATCTTTCAGAAACTTTCTCGACTTTATTAAATACTCCTAAAAATTTTGGAAGACCTATAAATATTGGATAAACACATCTGCTCTCTTTTAGCCTCCTGGATAAAATGTGAAGAACGTATAAACATTACTAATAATCTCCTCCATGCAAACTGCGGCATATCAATGGGTTGATGATAAGGTGTCCTCAGAGAACCAGGAACAATTGAGAAGAACAAAGCTTATGCTGCTCTTCCGCCTGGTAAGCCTTTGCCTACAATACCTCCCTCCATGGCCTTTCCCACTGGCACCCAGCAGCAACACACACCCCCAAATTTCCCACAGCACCCAGTACTTAAGGCACTATATTTAGTCACCTCATGGTGTCTGTCTCTCCCACAGACGCGTCTCCTGCCTCTTACCTTTCCCTAGCATGTGCCATAACTCACATGGCTCACACTCAATGTATGTTCATGCAAAATGAATGAGCCAATGAATGAGCAAAGAATCAAAGAGAAAAATGGTGGTTCTGCTCACCCTCCTAGAGCACAATCCAAACAGGTTCTTCCCTGGACACAAAGTTTCCCTTCGGGAAAACAGTACTAATCCAATTAAAAGTGTCTGAGATATCACCTAACTCCACTGAGAACAGTCCACATCACAAAGTCCAAAAGCTGCAGATTCCAGTGAGGATGTGGAGAGAAGGGAACACTTGTACACTGCTGGTGGGATCGCAAACTAATACAGCCTCTATGGAAAGAAATATGGAGAATTCCCCAAGACCAAAAGTTAACTTTCCATTTGATCCTGCAATCCCATTACTAGGTATCTTCCCAGAAGAACAAAAATCATTTTACCACAAGGACATCTGCACCAAATGTTTATTGAAGCTCAGTTCACAACTGCCAAGACATGGAAGCAACCCAAATTCCCATCAACCCATGAATGGATTACAAACTATAGTATATGTATACAATGGAGTACTATTAACAGAGATTTTACATCTTCCGTGTTTACATGGATGGAGTTGAAACACATTCTTCTTAGTAAAGTATCTCAAGAATGGAAAAAATATATCCAATGTACTCAATACTAATATGAAACCAATATAGAAACAATGACGTGCCCACCCAAAAGAAAAGTATAGTCTAGCAAGGGGGAGGGAAGAGGAAAAAGAGGGGAGGGGGAAGGAGGGAGGGCGAATGGCAGTATCTCACCTACTGTGCACAATGTGAGGGTGTTCAGCACGCCCCCTGGGTGAGGGGGTCCACTACAACTTGAACTTTACCTTCGAATTAAAAACAATATAACCTAAACATCTGTACCCTCATATTAATCTGAAATGTTTTAACTTTTTTTTTTTTTTTTTGCAGTTTTTGGCTGGGGCTGGGTTTGAATCCACCACCTCTGGGATATGGGGCCAGAGCCCTACTCCTTTGAGTCACAGGCGCCGCCCTTAATCTGAATGTCTTTTTAAAAAAAGAATGTCACCTAAAAAGCAGGTGCCTGTTCTAAAAAGAGAAGCTGATGATAGTCTTCACGTGACCATTGCTAACATAAACATATGAATCATTTTAAGTGTCTGGGAAAGTCCACTTTTTGTAAATAATATTTGCTGTGGACTTACTGTGTACACTTTCTAGATGACAATAGCTATTATGTACTGAGTACTTGTTATGTGGTACGCATTGCTTTAAATACTTTACTTATTTTATCTCCTTTAATCCTCATAACCATCCTTTGAGGTAATTCTATTATTATCCTCATTTTACTGATAAAAAAAAACTGTCCTAGATTCTGCTGATTTATTTTACCCACTCATAAAATCACGTTCACTGAAAGTGAGTATGACGTTTTCAATCTTGACAGAAAGATGAGATCAAAGGCTGTGTGATTACACCAGAAAATAGACGTCAAACACTGGGTTTCTGTAACAGTGTTTTCTTATGAGTAACTGTGTGTGCCAGAAAGCCTCCATGTCCTGCTATGATCTTGAACAATTCACAATATTTTTACAAACACCATCAGTTTAATTCTATCCTACAAGGCTTATTCATAAATACTGAGCAGAAACAAAAGGATTAGAAAATTGTTAGTGCACTTGTGCATTAGCAAAGATCTCTATCAGTATCTACTGGGCCAAGTTACCAACAGTAGTATCTTAAAATCATAAATTCAAACTACCACATTCAATTGTTGGGCAGTAAATTTGGATCAAAAACCCTGATCGTTACTTAACATGACTAAAAAATAATGCACTGAGATAGCAGTTTTTATGAATACATTATATGCTTTTTTATATGGCTTCATAGTTCCTATACAGATGACATGTGCTATAAAAATAATAAAATATGCTCTTTCATACAGCTTTGCTGCTTTCTTTAATGATACATGTTCATCGTGCAATAATAAAACCATGAAGACAAATACAAATATAAAAATACTCATTCAAGGCCAGGCATGGTGGCTTATGCTTGTAATCCTAGCACTCCAGGAGGCTGAGGTGAGTGGAGCTCACCAGTTCAAGACCTGCCCAAGCTCACCAGTTCCAGAGCAGCCTGAGCAAGAGCAAGACCCAGTCTCTAAAAACAGCCAGGCATTGTGGCAGCCACCCGCCTGTAGTCCCAGCTATTCGAGAGGCTGAGACAAGAGAATCACTTAAGCCCAAGAGTTTGAGGTTGCTGTGAGCTGTGCTGCTACAACACCCTACCCAGAGTGACAAAGTGAGACTCTATAGTCTCCAAAATAAAAAATATTCAGAGAAAAGCACTACTGAAATTTTAGTGAATACTCCTCCATAAATCCTTCAACATAAAAATAGTTAATATAGATATAAAATATTCTAAACACAAATTTTTGCCACCTTCTTGGTGCTTGAAAACATGGCTTATGCCATTTTCCCATGTACATAATTTTGGTCTGTAGCATCATGTTTAAAGTCCTTTCTACAAGAGCAATTCTCACTTTTTAAAATTATTAGGAGATTCCCAAAGAGCTTTTGTATGTGTAGCTATATCTATCAATACTTACTATGTTAGAAATTACCATGAAGAAATTTTAAAATATTTATTAGGTAATTTAAAATAATAAACATTACACATGAGCCTAAATAGTATATTCTTATAAAAATATCTTCATCTTTCAAAACAAAAAAATTTTGTGAGATGACCACTTCTACATTTTTGCAAATCTCTCTATTTCCAACCTAATAAAAGGTGGCTGGGTTCTCTTGTCTGTTTTTGCACTCAACCTGCCACGATAAGAAGACAGTCCAGGCTCACACAGATATACACAAATGATAAAGGGAGGGTTTTAAGATCCTCGTTAGATAACAGTTAATATTCTCTTTTGATGCTATACCCTAGCCCAACCAGTGATAGTGTCTTAAAGGTTTGTGACAATGTGAAATCTGAAAATGTGTCAGTTGAACCCTCTATCTACACTCTGTTCCATTAAAATCCATTTCTTCATCTTGCACTTCAAAGGGATCTTTTAACAGTGCATGACTTTGTGACTCATAGACTGGCCTTTTGAAAATATTGGTTCACTGAGTTTTGGCAGGCTGAATTAAATATTATCAACATATCACATTTGTTAATATTACCACTAATCTTATCAGAGTCTTTAGTATCAGCAAGTTATTAAGCTTACAGTGCAAATACAGGTTTTTCCAAAATTCTAAATATCACTTGTTTTCCTCAAAATGCAAGATCATTTTGTTCATTTTCAAGAAAATAGCTGCCAAACACTCAAGACTAAGCATATGTCTATACTGATATATTATGAGTCTTTCAAGTAAAAATGGTGTTCCATGAAAAAGAGGTGAGTTCAGCTCATAAACTATATTCATTTTCTGTTGCTACCACAAACTTCATTACTTTACAGTTTTATAAGTCATAGGTCCAATGATTATGCCTTTCTGGGTCCTTTAGAAAATAAAAAATTAAGTACAACTTTTACCAGACAAAAGTCATGGTGCTAGCAAACTGTGATCCTTACTGGAGCCTCACAGCAGTTCTCAACCTTCCTAATACCACGATGTAGTTTCATAGTTACAAAGGGACCGCGACCCATAGGTTGAGAACCACTGCGCAGAAAATTAATTTCCCTTATAGTTGTAGGACAGAGGTCCCCATGTTTTTTCTGGCTGACAGCTGAGGGCTGTTCCTGCTTCTAAGAGGCATCCACAATCCCTTGTTTGGGGTCTCCTTCCATCTGCAAAGCTAGCGTGGAGTCCTCACATCACATCTCTCTGATTTCATCTACTACCTCCCTTTTAAGGACTCAAAACCCAGGATAATCTCCCCATCCCAAGGTCCTTAACTTTAACCACATCTGCAAAGTTTACTTTTTACATGCAAGGTAACTCATCCACAGGTTTCTGGGATTCAAGCATAGACATATCTAAGGAACCCTTACTCCGCCTGTCACACCTCACACAATTGTCCAAATGCCTTTTTCTCTACACAACTGGTGTATCTGCTATTCAATTCCCATTTTGTCATATATTTAAAAATATGTTCTCTATTGCTTCTCAGCCTTTGAGCTAAGATCAAGTGCAAAAATACATTCTCAAAGGTCAAATTTCAATACATTTAATAATTTCTGATTCATTAAGGACATTCTGAAGTAGATCTGACTTTTTTGAAAACTGCTAATTCTTGAAAGTGTAGAATGCAATGATGACTAGCAGAGTTTGGGGCCAACTGCATAGGCTAAAATGCAGATGATTTTACCTACCAAAGCTTTTGCACTATCAGTGCAAATGCCAAAATAGTGAAACAGATGTCTGACATCTTAACATGATGAAAATAGTTTTGGTTTGCTGGGCTTTGGTTAGTTCTGCAAACCACACTTGAAAACCATGGTTCTAAAGTCTTCTGCCATGACCGTAATAAGAAGTATTATATCATTGACCTAAGTTACCTCCATATTGTTCAATTATTTGCTAAACTAATGAACACAGAGGTTATCATTAGAATGTAATGCTTGCCAAAATTGTTTACATAGGCTCTAATGCCAGTCCTCCAATTTACTGGATTTGTAGCCTTATAAAATTGCTTCTTTGTTATATATAAAATGGTTTACTGTTAAGTACTTCAAAACATCACTGTAGGGATTTATGTATGAAACTAAATGAGGGAGTATGTATGACTGGTACATTGTAAGCTAAAATGGCAGCCATTGCTTCTCATACTATTCTGGGATTAAATTTTTTTGCATGTGATTTTTTTTTTTTTAAACAGATCCCTCCTGGGATGGAAGCCAGTTAGACACGAGATGAAAGATGCTGTGAATTTCCTGATCCGTGCGTCCCTCCTAAACCTGCAAAGCCACTGAGATACAGACACCTGTTTTCAAGGTGGTGTGGGAAGTCTGAGCAAAGGAGAAAGGAAGGAAAACGGGAGCAGCCAAGGTCCCCGCACCTGTGAGTCCTGCAGCCTTTGTGTCCTCTCTCCGCCTCTCCATCTTCTCTTCTCCCCAGAACCAGCCCACCCTGGTAATGCCCAGGGACCCACCCAATATTCAGAGACCATCCTTACTCGTTCTTCCTTTCAGACAGGCAGTCCACAGGGGCTGTGGTGCCATATCAAGGAATAAGACCCAAGCACTCCAAACCCCAGCACCAGCATGGGTTCCTCTGAGAGCTGCCTCTACATCCCTCCGGCCCTGCCCCACGTGGTCTTGTCCCTTCCTGCTCCTGCTACCTGCACACATGGCAGGTTCCAGCGGTCCTTCCAGTCCACTGGCCTGTGCTATGGACAGAATTTTTCCTCTTCTCCCACCCTCCCCTGTTGGATGGACTCTGCTCCTCACTCTCTAGAATCCCCTCAATGTCCCTCCTCCTGGACGCCATCCCAGGTCTCAGGCCTGTTTTCTCAGTTCCCAAGGGCAGTTCTTTCCTTACAGCTTAAACTTCTGTGAGTTTTCTCAATGCCCACTGGACCAACATCTCAGAGACATGAAAATGTTGTATCTGTTTTTCCCCTGTGAGGAGGCCCACGCATTTAGTGGACAAAAAGCAACACAGGATATTCTCTCTTGATCAAAAAAGGAAGAAGCAGAAAAAGTTTTAAAATATTCCTAGCTGATAAGAGAAAATAAATATTATTTATAACTCCCAAAAAAAAAAAAGACCACAATATTCCAGACTTTTCTTATAATGCTTAAAATAGGACAGCACTGTGCACACTTGACTCCCATGTATTCCAGGAGCACTCTCTCTACACACTGACCCTGCGTCTGTCTGTCAGCTACCCCTGCAAAGGGGTTCTAAACAACCTTGCTAGGAGATGTGGAACAAAGACAAAAGCATCAGTCATGCTATTTATGTTTCCTATTAAAGTCACAACATGGCTCGGCGCCTGTGGCTCAATCGGCTAAGGCGCCAGCCACGTACACCTAAGGTGGCGGGTTCGAATCCCCAGCCTGGGCCCGCCAAACAACAATGATGGCTGCAACCAAAAAATGGCCGGGCATTGTGGCGGGCGCCT